>PVKE010003785.1:0-69435 GCA_004027555.1 Craseonycteris thonglongyai
CAACCCAAACCAACCTACCAACCCAACCCAACCCAAACCAACCCAACCCAAATGACCAAACCAAACCAACCCAACCCAAACCACCAAACCAAACCAACCCAACCCAAACCAAGCCAACCCAACCCAAACCAACCCACCCCAACCCAACCCCACCTAAACCACCAAACCAAACCAACTCAACTCAAACCAACCCAAACCACCAAACCAAATCAACCTACCAATCCAACCCAACCCAACTCAACCCAACCCAACCCAACTCAAATCAATCTAACCCAACCCAAACCACCAAACCAAACCAATCCAACCCGACCCAACCCAACCCAACCCAACCCAACCCAACCCAACCCAAACCACCAAACCAAACTGAACCAAACAGGAATGAAAGGTCCACACACTCATGTCTCAAGCAGTGTGCCAAATGATTTCTCCAAGTTTGTTAGGAGGACAAAATTTGACTGCAGCTTTGATGTGTTATTACACCCTATCATTTCATCTACTTTCATGATTCATTTTTGTTTGGTTCATTTCATTTCTGTGTCCTATTAGAGCATCGGTATCCAATCTTGTGGCTTCCTGGGTCCCATTGGAAGAAGAAGAATTGTCTTGGGCCACACATAAAATACACTATTCATAGCTAATGAGCTAAAAAAAAAGAAAGAAAAAAAAAACACAAGAAGGAACTCATGATGTTTGTTTGTGTCTTTCTTTCTTCCTTGTTAAATTTAGTGGGATGACATTGGTTGATAACAATTACATTGTTTCCAGGTGTACAATTCTACATGACATTATCTAAATATTGCATTATGTGCTCACCACCCAGAATCACCTCTTTCCATCACCATATATTTGATGTCCCCTCCATACTCTGCCTCCCAACCAGCTCTCCCATCCCCCCCACTTACCCTCAGGTAACCACTAAACTATTGACTGTGTCCATGAGTTTTTGTTTCTTTGTTCCTTTCAGTTTTATAATCCACCTATAAGTGAGGTCAATGTGTTTCTTGATTCTTTCAGTCTGATTTATTTCACTTAATAAGATGTTTTCAGGGTCCGTCTATGTTGTCACAAATGGCTTATTTCATTTTTTCTTATTGCTGAGTAGTATTCCATTGAGTAAATGTACCACAACTTCTTCATCCAGTCACCTATCAGAGGACACTTTGGGTGATTCCATGACTTGGCCACCGTGAACAGTGCTGTGATGAACATTGGGGTACATATATCTTTGTGGGTTAAGGTTTCCAGGTTTTTTGGGTAGATACCCGGGAGAGGGGTGGCTGGGTCATATGTCAATTCCATTCCTAGTTTTTTGAGGAATCTCCACACTGCCTTCCACAACCCTGGACCAATTTACACTCCCACCAGCCGTGTATGAGGGTTCCTTTTTCTCCACAGCCTCTCCAGCACTTGTTATTCCTTTCGTGATGTTTTAAGAAAGTTTATGGATGTGGGCTGGGATGCATTCAAAGCCGTCCTGGGCCACCTATGGCCTTTGGGCCACAGGTTGGATGTGCTTGCCTTAGAGCTTTTCTTGGTCACGGCAGATGAGACGATACTAAAGTGAAAATACCCTCAAAAATCTCAGTAGCGTAAGACAAACCTTTTTTTCTTACTCATGTACACTTGCATCATGGTGGGTGTCCATTCCCACGGCTCTAACAAAATGCGTAAGTATCTCTCAGCCTTTTGACCTCTGCCGTTCAGGCTGTGCAGCTTGGGTTGGGGGTGGGCTGAGGAGGGGGCGGGGAGATGAAGCGTGGGGACTGAGGGGCTTTGATTTCTGCATCTGAGCTGCAGCACAGTGTGTGTCTGTGAGCTGGGCCTGGGTCTGCAGGCGTGCTCCTGTTGAGAGTCTGCAGTGCTCAGCGAGGCAATTCTTAGAACAGCAACTGTGCAGAAGAAATATGCCCAGAGAGCTGACAGCGCTTCACGTTTGTTCCAGAGGTCCGTCGCTCCATTGGGAGCTCATTCAAGTCTTCAAACACTAGTATTTTAATGTGAATTTCCTGGAACCACAAATACATGTTTGTTGTCAAAGATTTTTTGACTCCACTTCAGGAAGCATGAAACTTTTGAACACTAGAAATGCTTCTGCTCTCCTACTGTCTTTCTAAAAACATTCCTGAAAAGATTTGCTGTCAAGCAGATGTTCAAGGAATGTCAGCCGCAGAGGAAAAGTGTAACAGGTGACCGTTAACTTGGTTTACTGGCCTCCGTCCTTAGTTCCGTGCTGAACTCTAAGAGATCACAGGATATGTTAAGTAACCGTCAATCTTCGGTTGTTTCTCGTTGATTCATCTGACTGAGCAATGCGTGGGTGGGAAGAACCTCTGTTGACTACACTTTTCATCCTAGTATGTAGGGTGCTAAGGCCTCCATCAGACAAAAGCCAGGTGTCTCTTGTGGAGAAAGCACTCAGCCCCCTGAAGAGAGAGAGAGAGGTTGCTGGGGGTGAAGAACTTGAGGGACCAGGCTTCTGTCGGGCTCACAGGCATGGATGGGGGCACGCCTTGTAGCTGGGAGGTTGTCCTTACCTGGAATGTCACACCCACCTGCCCTTTGGCCGATGCTCCAAGTTCCCATCGTAGAGAGAGAAACTCGACTTCACAAACTTAGACAAAGCTACGAGCTCATGCCTCTCGGAGAGGAAATGTCATGATTCGATATGTGACTCGGACCAGCACTGTCATTAACCAGCCAGTACACACTGCTGGACCGCAGACTATGTGCCGTGTATGCAGGGCGATGTTGTGCAACCCAGATTCCCTCTGCTGTCTCCCTGTGGTGCTCCAAGCGGAGCTGACTGCGCCCTTCCTTGGGCCTGGGATGTGACGTCACACCCTCTAACCTGCGCAAACACTGCCTGTCCCCCAGCAGACTGGACGGTCAGAGAACCGAGACTGGCGAGCCGCCACCAACCCTGGTCACGCCAAAGTGTCTCAGAATCTGGGCACATCACTGACATTCGATTTGTGCTAATTGAGTAGATTCATGAGACTTAATGAGCTATGAATACGACCTGTATGTGACTTGGCAGCTAAGGAAGAAGATGAGCCTACAGAACCGATTCACTCGAAGACGAGATGCTTTCAGTTTCTTGTGCAGAGTGGTGAGTTAGAAAATGCAGACGATGGGCTCCGGACGCCCCCCAAGGACTCGGCTTCTTTCTCCCAGTTTAGCCGTGCAGATCATAAGTTCGGGTTTGAGGACAGCGAGCTACCACTCCATCGTCTTCAGGAGCCACTGCTTCTATCACTTGTTCGCTGATGGGAAGTTGACGTTAGTTTAACTGATTGAATAGGAGAGTTCGGAGCAGTGCTGTGAAGCGGGAAGCGTTACCTCCTTACCCACGTGGTCCCCAGTAGGCTCGCCCTGCAGCTCGTTCTGAAATGAGGAGAAGTCTAGTGTCCCTCTGGCAAGTACCATTGTTGACTTGCATTTCCAGTGTCAGCCTGAGTCTCAAAGCTTCCTGAGTCAGTTCCGTCCCGGCTCGGCAATTTCAGGGGCTCGAGGTCCCACAGCGCACGCTCATCTCTCTGCACCCCAGGTGTCTCGTGGGTGATGGGGTGATGGGACTGTCTCCCCCGTTTGTCTCTCAGGGCGGCCGAGTGTCAGGAACGTCATTGCTCGCTGTGATGTCTCCGTGAATGAGAGGCCTCTGCAGTATTGAGACCGCAATGAGCCTGGTGGTCATGAGAACACGACCGAGCGTGGACGTGAAGGGCGCATCCACGTCAAGAAGCCCTGTTGCCTCAGACCAGCTCTAGGCTTTTCCATCGGCGAGGCTGCTTCGGATCCGTCCTCAGACGCATCAGACGAAGCATACATGGCTGGCCCCCGAAGAATCCCCGACATTCATTTGCTGGCCTGGAAACATCTGGATTCTCTAAAATGAGGCTCCTGATGAAAGATTCCTGAAGGGTTGCCAGATGTCTGTGTAGATAATCTCCGTTGGCCCCAAAGACGTGAATTGAATGCTTGTTAAGGGCCAGGCCTGGTCGGAAGCACGGAGACACCCGGCGGGTGCGTGTGGCTCCTGCCTCCGGAGAGACAGGTGCGCGGCGAGACGCGCAGAATGCCAAGCGCGGTGACGTGCACGACGGGGTGGGAGGTGCCGCTGGAGAAGACTGGGGACAGAGGGACCGTCCGTGGGGGGCTCGTGGGTCACACCCCTGATTCTGTGGCAAACGAAAACCGTGGAGGGTACGGAACGCGGAAGTCACACTGTGAGATGCGGATCATGGGCAGAATGCTCTGCGGTTGCACCCACTGGCGGACCCCAAGTCTAGAAAGAGGCTCTGGTTGGGACTGTCCTGCCCCGGAACTGGGAGGTGGGAGGCATTTCAGCCCAAACAGCCGGCCCGGCAGGTTCAGCCCTGGACGCTCCTTCCAGGGCTCCGGGCTGCTTGGAACAGCTAACGGCTATGAGTCGCTGCTATTAAAATGTAGTGCAGGGTCCTGAACCGGGTGCGTGTTCAATGGGTGATTTCAGGAAGACGTCATTGTTGTTCCATTTCTACAACTTGGAGATGGGGAGCCAGCTTCCCAGAGAAATGAGAGGGGAAAAAAAGGAGAGTTTCTTATTCGGATATTTATTTCTGCTGCTTTTATTTTGGTTCCATCAGAGCTCTGGTATTAAAAATCACACGCTCGTCAGGTGATGATCCCATCGAGAACGTAAGGCGTGCTTCCTGACGCATCAAACTCGTTGGGACGGATGAGGCGACCACACGTACCGGAGCTTGTTCTGTGCCCAGGGTCATCGTGTGTATCACTCACAGCCTCTCCATCGTTATCTTCTCTCCTGGGCAAGTGGGAAACCGGAGACTTGGAAACGAGAAGGTTTGCCCACATTCGCACAGCTGGTAAATGACAAAGCAGGGATGGCGTGTGACCTGAAACAATAAACTGCCTAGAAGAAAACATCGGTACTAGACTTACGGACCTTGGGCTCAGGGGGATCTTTATGAACCTGACCTCAAAGGCAAGGGAAGTAAAAGCCAAAATAAACGGATGGGACTTTATCAAACTAAAAAGCTTCTGCATAACATCAATTAAGCAAAGAGACAACCAATCAAATAGAAAATATTTGCAAGTAATGCCTCAGACAAGGGGCCGATATCTAAAGTATATAGAGAACTCGTACAACTCAACAATGCCACCACCACCTACAAAAAACAAAACAAACAATCCAATTAAAAAGTGGGGGGAAGCCGGGATGGCTCAGCAGGTTAAGTGCTCGCTTTGCAGCCCCAGGGACCGAGGATCGAATCCTGGCCCGGCCCGTGTGGACCCATATGCTGAAGTGGGGTGAGCTCCCCCACTTCACAACTGGCCTCCTGGCCCAGGGCATAGCGCCAGGCACCCCATATCAGGAACATGACTCCCCAAACCCAGAGGAGTTCCGATTCAAGAAGATCTCACCCTTCGCAGGACAGACAGGGCTGGGAAATGCTTCGCCTAAGTCGCTGAAGGAAGAACGGAAGCCTGAGGGCGGGCTGACTAACGGCGTTGAGGTCGTTTCCACCACACGCTGATGGGGCGCAGGGAAATGGAAGCGCCGGGATGGCTGTGACGAGGGGACAGTTAGAAACGTAACAGCGCCGCATTTCGAGTGCCCCGCTCAGCATTCTCCTGCCACCAGTGTCTTCCCCGGGGCACCCCGTGGAGCTGGTCGTCCTTCTGCTTCTCAGTGCTGGAGGGACAGGTGTGAAGGAAATCAGAGAGGAGGGAAGGGGGTGCTTTGAAGAGAGACGTGGAGGCGCTGACGCGTTCTGGGGAGAAAGACTCAGGCCTGTCTCCTTTCTTTTCGCTGTGATTCACTCTGGGCTTTGACGGAAGTGACTGGAGTCACCTGGTCCTAAGGGCACGGTCCCCATATGTGCACCGAGGGTTGTCACCTCCTCCTTGTGAGCTGCAAACGGAAAGCAGGCTCGGACGTCTGTCTATGTAGGGACAGCGATTTCTAGAGACGCACGACAATGATCCCTGAGGGTCTCAAGCTTCAACGATCTTCCTCCTCCGTTGTGTTCTAATAAGCTTGACTTTTGAGGGAAGTTTCAAGTTCAGAGACACGTGGAGCAGAAAGTACAGAGTCCCCAGAGAGCCCCTGACCTCATAGACACCCCCTTTTCTCCTCATCAACACCCCCTTTCTGCTCATCAACACCCCACACCAGGTGGGACCTGTTAGCAGTGATGAACCCACATGGACGTGTCACTGTCACCCAGTCCATTGTTTACGCCAGGGCTCCCCAGTGGTGGTGTCCGTTCTGCTACAGGTTCGGACACATGCGTGATGACCTGTGTCCTATGACCGTGTCATGCCGAGTCATTTCGCCGCCCGCAAAATCCTCTGCGCCTCATCCGGTGATTCATCCCTCCCTCCCCGCAATTCCTGGGGACCAGTGATCTTTTCATTGTCTCCACGGTTTTGCCTCTTCGGGAGCGTCACACGGTTGGAACCGTGCCGGTGTCCTTCTCCTGGTATCAGAAGGCCTCGTCTTTTCACGGCTCATTTCTCCCCAGTGCCCACTAATGACACCCGACGCTCGGGGCCATCGCAGTTCGCTTAGTTATTCATCTACGAAAGGACATCTCGGCTGCCTGACAGCCTGGACGATTACGAGTCAGGCTGCTGTAGAAATCTGCGGGCAGGTTTCTGTGGGGACCTCCGTGTTCAACTCCGGGCTAAAGACCAGGGGGTCTGGACGCTGGATCGCGTGGTCAGAGCATGTCGTGTGAGAAACCGCCGAACCGTGTCCCCAAGTGGCTGTGGCATTTGGTTCCTCCCGCCGGTGAGGAGCGCGCCCGGTCGCCCCACGTCCGCGGCCGCGTTGGCGCCGTCGGCGCCCTGGGCTTCAGCCGTCCTCACCGGGTAGGGCTGTCTCGCGGGCTCGTTGGCAATTGCCTTACGGCGGACAACGTGCGGCCTCTTTTCACGGCTTCCTTGACATCTGCGTGATCTTCTTTGGCAAGGTGTCTGCTCAGATCTCATTTTGTTCATTTTTTTCCCATCGGGTTGTTAATTTTTTTAATGTTGAGTTTTAAGTTCTTTGTGTATTTTGGATAACAGTCTTTTACCAGATGTGTCTTTTGCAAATATTTTCTCTCAGTCTGTGGCTTCTCTTCTCACTCCTTTGATTCTCCTACTTTTCATGTGTAAGACAAACTCAAAAGGAAGGTAAATATTTCTGTGTCTCTCTTCATGTGCAAGACAACTATCCAAACGCAATGTGAACTAAGATACCTGCGTGACTGGGGTGTCCGTTCCACGAGTTTGGGGAAAGCGCTTCGACCTGTGCCGGCTGCATGTTCACGGGTCTGTATGAGAGTCGCCACTAGTAGTCGTGCCGAAGGAGTTACGTTTCTTTCCAGCAGCATTTCTCCAGTTGCCTTGTTTTGGTATTAATACGAATTTTATGAGAAACTCTTGCAGTAAAGCCTTTGGGAAAGGCTTGGATTAAAGCGGTGGTTCTCAACCAGGGTGATTGGAACCCTTGCCAATGTCTAGAGACGTTATGGGTGGAGGAGAGGGGACAGTGTGAGGGGACAGTGTGAGGACATCTAATGCACGGAGGCCAAAGATGCTCTGAACGTGTGTGGTGTTCAGGGGAGCCGCCCCGATGCCCTGCCAACCCAAAGGCATCGGGCCCTGAACGCCGATAGTGCGAAGGTCGAAAAACCCAGAAGCAAGTCAACTATGTTTTCTGACTATATCTCCTCTCAGCCCCTAACGTGCTGTTGGCTTTGTTAAACCGAGAGTAGGCTGGAGTGAGCGATAGTTTCCACGTGCACGTGTTTGATGAGCCGGGAGCCTGACATTTCTACGACGTTTGCACATTTCTACGTCCGTTCGGACGAGGCTTAGTGACTTTATCCGTAAGTTTGTATCTCAAACGTTTTCTTTCTGATCCTTGGAAATTGAAGCTAACGTATCCTTTAAATTGTTCCTAGGGTTAATGACGGGCAAATAATGTAAACTATTTTCTACAGGGAAAAGAATGCAAAAAGAGCAGCATTTGCTTTATAAAGACAGAATTTTTGGAAACAGCCTTGCTAAAAACAGTTCAGTGATACAATTGAACAAGGCATAATTAGGGATAACTATTTCCTTCCTCTTGTTTTAGAAACACCACGAACCATTGGCACAAGCGAGAAAGGGGGGAGTTTCATGACTTTTATGTGGATTTTTAAAATGTCACCATTAAGTACGTTGTTCTTACCTAAAATGGCGGTATCAAATAGACAGACCAAATTTCCTCGCAGCCTAGAAATCTCGTTTGCAGAGAAGTTTTTTTTTCACGACCAAAGAAGTTTGCAGTAATGAATTACTGGTGCCGACGTCCCGATTTCTTCTGTGGAAATAATATTTGATTACAGGTTCAGGAAGAATGGAGAGAAAGTATTGATTCTAAAAGGGGTCTTTGGACCGGGTTCAAGAGCAGAACATCTTCCCAGGCCCAGACGAATGGCTGCCAATGCCATTTGCGTGCCCTTCTGCTGTTACCCGATTAGCAGCGTCACACCACACTGTGCTCGGTGCTTACAGGAGCAGGGGAGGCAAACACGTGGTCTTGTGTTTGAGCACCTAGCTCTCCAGTGGAGGTGACGTGGGCACTTGGCTACTACGGCACTCCCGTCCAGGGCTAAGAGTGATGCGATGAGTGATCCGTTTGGAACGTGGAGGCCGGGAAAGGACCTCAGACAAGATCCCACTAGATGGGCCTTCATTGTGCGTGGGACTTAGAGAGCCCGTGAGGAGCCCTGTTGGGTAAGGGAGCGGCGTGAACGCGGCCACGCCTCCCGCTGGAAAGACAGGTCAAGGTCACACCGTGAAGGCTGCCTTCTGTGTCGTAGGGACGACCCCTCGTGACCTCCTCACATTTGGAGAAGGAGGTACGTACCCCCAGTCTCTATGAATTCCTATCATTTAATAAATCACAGGGGCTTTATGATTTTAGAAGTAGGGTGGCCCCCAATTAATAATGAATAATTTACAAGTCAATTTGAAAACGATCTAAGTAATTTGAAGCATGTATCTATGAATATTGTATGTGCATAGTTACGCTGATAGGTGGGGAAAACTTCAGTGTTCTTTCTTCCAGAAAAGTTACCTTGTGTGCTATGAACCAGTACACACCTGGCTAGTGACTGGCTTTGGGCTCATAAATCACATCTAAAACGTCTCATGACTTTATCGTGCACTTCGAGTGAACCTTCGACCACAACTTTAGGAAACTGAAGATGGAAACAATGCTAATGACTGGCTTTGTGACGGATAGCAAAGCACCTGCCATGGTCTGTAATCCCCGAAGAAAGGTCTGGATGGGCCTCACAGGGGCAAGCGAGCAGCAGACACGTGTATTAATAGCCGGACAACCACACGTGTGGCTCGGAAATTTAAAAATCTCAACCTAACACTTACCCTTCTCAGAAGGATTCATAAAATCAAGGGAAGGTAGCCAAGTAGAGAAAGGACAGATGCATAATTCATGAAGCAGCCGTTTCTCACTTCCCCTGCTGCTGCGGAGCCTAAACATAGATCAGTGACGAGCACTGTGTAATGATTTCCTTCGGAAAAGGGGCAAAGAAGGACTGGACGTGAAAGCATTCTACATTTTTGCGGGATAAGCAATAGAGGGACCTCCGGCCTGTTTCAGGGACAGACGCGTGCTCTTACGCAGAATGTATCTGAAATATGTTTCCCCCCCTGGGGCCTGATTAGCATCTAGCTGGAAGGCATTGCATGCTTGTTCGCTTCACTGTGTTCTATGCAAAGCCCCAGGGTGGGCAGTGACTTCACCGATAGATGTGAGACACACTGTGGAGCCGTGCGCTTTTGCAGATGGCATGTGACACAGGGCCTTCCGTTGGGGAAAGGACATCTACCCTCTGTTTGCAACCCAGAGAATCTAGTGACCCTTTGAGGAACGTAAGAAGCCATTTCAGAATAATACAGCATTTAAGACTTGACCTGCATCAGTAAACCCATTATTCCCCGTCTCAGAAATGCTAGCCTTCTATTAATAGTACACTTTAATGCGTTAGATTTGTAAAGTATCCTAATACAGAAGTATTACATCTACATAGACCCGCTTTTTAAAAACAAAGCATTATGTTTGCACCAGTTGAAGCTTATTTTCTTGCTATCATGTGAACTTACAAATAGAATGTAGCATTTGACATTTTACCATTATTTTGCAGTTAAGCATTTATGAAATATCTCATCCCAAGTATACTGGCATCTACAAATAATTGCATTAATGTAACAGTTTTGGAAGATTACTGATGTTGAAAAAGACAACATTAATATAGAACTAGAATATTATATTTTACTTATCGTTTTTACAGTTCCCATGAAAACTCTTCCATATTCGTCTTATAAAACATTTTGATTTATGCTGTAAAGTAGCATAATCTTATTCATTTTCATTTATTTCCAAAGAAATGCCATCTTTACAAAAACAGTCACCCCCCAAATTCATGGTCTATAGACTTCTGGTCGTCTTCCTGTCACTTCTGATTATTTCCAGTGATCCAGTTAATTCACTGACCTACTTTTCCAATGACTGCTAACCTTTCTGGGCAAAATTCAAAGGTTTGTTTTTGTCTTGATGGTAGATGTTTTTCTTGCCTGGGATGATTAATAATTTGGTGAACATATTTATAAAGCTAACTTTTACTTCTGGAATGTTTTGATGTGTCCATTATAAAATAACGAATTGTTTAGCTTTCTGTATTATTAAGACACAGTGTCCATCTGTCACATATATTTTATAAGTGATTTCCATTCATTCTATACCTCTGAAAAGCATAAAAATAAGAGTAAATATAGAAGTGAAAAAATATCTTCAAAATTATTAAAAATTCTGAACCGATGTAAGGTATTCTTGGCACTTCCTGAAGGAAAGACAAATTAAAATTCGTTCCTATCAATAGAGTTTTCAATTTTGAGAATTAGGGGGTTTGGTTTCTAATCCTTTTCTCATCATCTGATGGCTTCACTGAGCTTAATTGCACAAAGTACGTTTAATTCATTTTGACACACGTACACACACATGCACACAACTATTTGCACTTGTCTCAGTGAAACGGCAACGGGGTGACATTGTGGGTTGACAGAGTATCTTTATCACTCATGTTGCTAAAATGGAAACCTGCCCGAAGTAGACGACTTATAACACTGGAGGTTTTTGATATGTTTGGAGTCTTAACCGTTGAGAAAAGAAAGAAAAACATCCCCATTTTGTAACTTCACACAGTCTGTAACATCGATGTACAATAGTAACAGCCTCGTTAGTGTGTATTGAACGCGTGTCAACCTGCCAACGAGACCATCAAAACCCGCCTCTGAAATGGTGTGGATTCGTTCAGCCCGCCAGTCTCTTATCTGTTCTGAACGCTGGCCTTCTGGTAAATTTTATAGGAAATAACGCCACCTCCACCTCACGCTAATATGGATTTGACTTTCGTACGATGTGAGTTACCACTGTCCTTTCCTGTGTACTCACAATGCACCGTGTTAAGACGGGATGGCTGTACTTGGTAAATAGGTCAGCAGAGCCCTGCTCAGGAGACGGCCGTCATGCTGTCATGCGTCCTCATCGCTCCTGTAATTGTGATGTTCGCATTGCTGGTGAAAGTGGCTTCTGTGAAGGCAATGTTTGAATCACAGATAAAGCGGTTGGACCGGGATGACAAGGTCCTTAATGAGAAAGGCTAGAACAGGACTAGCCAACCCCAATGTGTCTCTTAGAATAAAATTCAAAGAAAAGAGCTAATCTGAGCAATGGATAGGAAATGGACCGTGTACGCATCCGAGAGGAAAATACGAGAGGGGTGCTCACAGAATGGTTTCCAACCTTAAAACCACTGTAGGGCTCACAAGAGAGAAATTAACTTTCAGTTTCGCAGTAAAAATAGAAGAACGAACTGTCCCAATATATGTCTTTTTGGCTACCCTCAACTATAAAATCACCCCTGAACGTCTTTTGTAAATAGCTGCTATACCCAGCGATAGAGAAATGCTTCTATAATAATTTTTAAGAGAGAGCATATTAAAAGGGCATCTGCTAGATATTACAAAGCTGATTTTCTGTTAAATCTAGTGGTAATATAATGTCATCTAGTTGGAACCACACAGTATGTAGCCTTCTTAGTCTGGTTTCTTTTGCTTAGCAATATGCATTTTAAGTCCCTCCTTGCCTTTTCATGGCTCGATAGCTTGTTTCTCTTGAGCACTGAATATTATTCTTTGTCTGGATGTGCGATAGTTTATTTATCCAGCACCTCCTGAAGACCGTCTGGTTTCTCCTAAGTTTTGGCTATTACGAGTAAAACTGCTATTAATATCTGCGTGCAGGTTTTTGTGTGGACATAAGTTTTCAACATAACTGAGTCAATGCCAAGGAGCCCGATGCCTGACTGGTATGCTAAGAGTGTGTTTAGTTTTGTGAGAATTTGCCGAACTGTCTCCCAAAGTGGCCGTAGTAGCATTTGTATTCCCACCAGCAACAAAGGGGCATTCCGGTTGCTCCACATCCTCACCTCTGCTATAATTGCTGTTATATGATTAATATAATATATAGTTAATATATGATATAATCAATACCATTACTATAATACAATATCATATAATTTACACAATTACACATAATTATAAATGATGATTATGTAATATACAATGCTTTCTACTCAAAATAATCAATTAGAAATAATGTGGTAAATATTATAGTGCCCAAGAGGAAAGATAATAGTGCCTCCATATTTTTAACTGTATAAAGTAGGCTTCCTACAAAAGACAAATAACTTCCATCAATCTGTGATCTTTCACAGAAGTGCTGAATAACATTCTAAGCCCTGTTTTCTCGGGTCACCATTTAGTTTTAAACAAATAATTAGCAACTCAAAGAGATTTTTACTTTTAAAGATAGTTTTCAAATTCAGAAAAACATCTCATTCAGAGCTCAGATTCTTCACTTAAAAGCAAACACCTTCCACCTCACAATTCGTAACCTGTTTCACGATTTTAAGGTTTCACCACAAGTAAAATTCCAACCGTTCCCAGGAAATGACAGAATTGAAGTAGCTCAGGGAATCTTCTTGTCATTTCGGGGCTCACTGGCTGGCATCTTCAGCTCAGAATCACTGCGTGGACCCGGGAGCACGTGGTGGTCTGAGCCCACGGTGTGCACCCCTCCCAGCAGAGTGGGCGGCCCAGGAAGTGAGCACATGCGTGTTGGGGGCTGGCGCAGTCACTGAGGGCTGCAGGAATTAACTTCCGTGTAGAATGCAAGGCTTGCTCATTAGCATGCGTAGTTAGAATTGCTAATATGACACATATGTATTATTAAAACTCAAAGTAATCATAGCGATTGTTGAGAACTTAGACCGTTCAAAGGATTTCCCCCACCCGGGAGTATTTCATCACAGACGTTTATTAAAATGATGCATCTCTGGTCAGAATAAAAAACAGACTGAACTCAGCCAGTTTTATGAGTTTGAGATTCTCTACAAATAAAGCAACCCCTGAATTCAGGACAATCACTCCTGCCGCCCAAACCTCGCTGTACCCCTGAGGCTCACCGATGCCTCTTTTTTTAACATGTAAGAAAGAAATCTTTGTTTACTGCCAAATCGGATAGTTTATGTTTTCTTCCAGAAGCCTTATAGTTTTTGCTTTTAGAGTTAGGTTCATGACCCATTTCAAATTTTTCATACATTGTCAGGTGGTAGTTAAAGTTTCTTTTTGATATGAATATTCAATTGTTCCAGTATCATTTGTTGAAAAAGACAAGATATTTAGCATCGAATGTGTTGGAACTTTCGTTAAAAGTCAATTGACCTTCTATGTTTAGTTCCTTTAATGGACTCTATTGATCAACATTATTTTTCTCATTGATCTCGATTCCTCCCCCTCCCCTTTATTCTGTTACTTTGGTGAATTATATTGACTTGCAAATGTTGATCCAATCTGGCATTCCCGGATAAATTTTACTCTGTTATAACGTGTGATGCTTTTTACAGTGCTGGGTTGAGTTTGTGGAGGTTTGGTCCTGGTCTTCGAGTAGCCAGTACTTGCTGAAGCCAAGCCTTTCCCAGGTTTTCTGTCTAAAATCCTGACTGGAGACACCAGGACCATAAGATGGGGTTGTTTCCACTGAGATTTTGGTTTTGTTACCCGTCCTACCCTGCATCCCTCTCCGATTTCCTGAGTACGTCAGTAATGTTTCCGTGTCTGCACATGTTAAATGAGATAATACTCACACTATCTATTTCACCGGGACATTGCGAAGAAAAACACCAAGCAATCTTTTTTTTTTTTTTTTTAATGGTAATTATTGCTATGAAGATGTAAATTTTCTTTCAAATGTGTCATCCATCCACTTCTTGTTTATACTTTAATAATTTTCTGTTCTATCAATACCTGTTTGTTGCAAAAGAAAATCCGAAAATAAAAAAACCAAAGGTATTGGCTAGAGTTTTAATTGGTTACTTTAGGAGAATAGACAAACACTCTCAAGGAAAGAAGTCTTTTTATTAAGAAAAACACTTTGACAGACTTTTATTTTCTTTATCGTTTTTTTTTTTTTGTAATTTCCTGTGTCCCCAAAAATAATGTTTGGTATGTAATAGTTTCTTGCTAATACAAATGAAATTTAAGTTAATTAAATGGAAATAAGAACTTTCCCCTTTACTTCTTGATCAATTACAGTCCAATGTACTTGGCATTTAATTTAAAAACGTAAATAAATGATTTTTAATCAAATACCTAAACTTCTACAAACTAAAGAGAAGGATGGATAGACACATGCAATTTTTCAGTTTTGGAAGGAACCCTGAATTTCCATGTCATACCTGAGTAATGTGAACGTGTGTCCCTGGAATTTCAACTGAAATTCTTTTATAAGTATTCAAAGGAAAAATGATGACAACAAAAATGGTCCAATTGTACTTTCAACCTTAACAGTCAAACTAAAGGACCAAAACTTTTACTTTTTTTTATTAATAGTTATTTGTATGACCCAAGTCTATGCTGCGACATTGATAGTCAGAGGCGTTGTTGACCAGAAGTACATTTGAATTACAGTCGAAAGAGCCTCGGAGTAGGTTTATGTGGTTTCCTGGATATGTCATTTACCGATCAATAATTAAAACAATTGATTACCTTATAAATGGCCAAATTGAATTGGCAGAATAGACGTTTTGGTCATTAAGACAAAACTGTCAGATTAACTATTCAACCCTATATTGATGGCTAAGTACTTAGCGGTGATATTGTTCAAAATAACTGCTTTAGGGACAGATTGATCAAATCTATGTGTCAAACAGACATTGTCTTGAGCAATGTCTATAAACCCAGATCAATGAAGAATAATCCAGCTATCATAGTTATCCGCTTGGAAATTAGCACAAGAAGAAATGCAAATATGTGCTGAATAAATATTCTCTCATAATAAATGAAAGAAGGTTTCTTAGTGTAAATGATTGCATTTTAGTGGGTTTCTGGTTTATTTGTGCTATCAAAATGTATGACTGTCCACATTTCTAGGGTAATAAACATTTTGAAAAGTTATTGCTTTAATCAATAATGATGTAACTAGCAATGGACTAAGTACTAAAAATAGTAATAAATAATAAACTAACTTATAACAAAGAATACGTGAACACACTATGTCATGGAACTCAAGAATAGGTCTCATAATTTAGGTATTTAAAGAGGAAAGCCCAAATCCCACCCTTCATGTGGTGTGTCAGATTATCGATGTGTCTACCCAAGGGGCATGTACCTCACTGGGATTTCATGCAGAAAAATGTTTTATTTGAAGAACCAGGACACTGTGGCTGTCACCGCTGATTGGCCTCTGTCTCATCCGTCCGCCTAGTCAGGTCGATGCTCGTTGACTTAGGATGAGGATCGAAGCCGAGCAGGCCGCCCCTACCCAGCATCAGGTGAGCAGCCTTGCTCATGGCGAGCGGGACTGGCACCCATAGGGACGTCACAGGCTAGGTGGCCCCGGGAGGGCTTCAGCAGAACCTGAGGGGAAGGGGGCCCCTGGGGACAGCGTTCACCGCGTCTCATCAGGCCCGGGGGCGGCTCATGGTCGTGCGGTGTAGATTCAGCTACAGGACAGGCCTCATGAGCGCTGCTTCCTTTTGTTTCCGGGGCCGGGAAGGTGAGACATTAGAACTCCCCGGGGGAACAAAGGGGAATTTGGGCTCGTTCCCATTGCACAAGTTAATCTTATTGCTTCTATGATTAAATTAGAAACAACTCCAGAATTGAATATGTGTTTTGTATAGTTTTGTTGTTAAAACAATAAAACCGGGAAGCCAGATGGCTCCTAAGGACACGCTGGAATCAGTCATCTGCCACGGTTCCGCCGATTAACGACATTTCAAACTATGAAATCCATGTGGAAGTCTAGAAATCATCTGTATTCACACCGAAATAACTATAAACAAATAATTTCTCCATCAGTACCAATCCTCAGCCACTGATGTTTGATCTTCCCTTAGCTGGGCTTCACGCGAGAACCCAGATTCTGGTTAATTGTTAAAAAGAAATCTCTTCATAGATGAAAATTGTAGCGTTTGGGTGGTTGAGGGAACGTTGCGGAACAATAGTGCCCTTTCTAGTTTGCCATAGTTCTTGCTTTCTGATTGCCGTTGACATTTGAACTTCTGTAAAAGCTTCACAGGTGACGTCTCTATATTATTTGTGTTGATGGAAATAGCTGTGTTGATTCTGCCCTCCTGTTGAGTGGGTCGTTGCCCACTCGGGCACGCTCCTTTGCTGTTGTTAGCTTCCGCACGGAGAGGCAGAGAAGTCCATTTAGAAAAGGAAATAACACCGTTTCATTCCAGTATCTTAAATTGGGAACGCTTTGGTCAAATTTGAGCAGTTTGACCATCAAAACCTTAGGTCCACAGAATGGAGGTAGCAATTAGCCTGCGGAGTCAAGTCTCCCTCTTTAATCTCTTCCGCTGAACCCGTGAGTTAAGCCCTTTCTATGTCCCCATCAGCAACACATTGCCTTTGATCTACTGTAGTCAAAATAGATGATTTATTCCAACAGCCAAAACACATATATTTTATTTTGTACAAGAATGCTTACATATAATCCCACAGCTACTATTTATACAGAACCTTTAAGTTTTTAGAAAGGTTAAGTAGAGTACACTTTGGGGTGAACATGTGTCTAATCTTGTTTGGAGTAGAAAGAATGGTTCCTATGCATGGTGGCAGTCAGGGGACATGGTTTGACTACGGGGCACTTGGCGCTATTACGAGGGACAGGACCAGGACCCTATGTAGTGCACTTCGAGTTCATGCCTGAATCACTTAAAAAAAAAAAAGGTTTATTTTATTGTTTGAGAGCAGGTGAGAGAGAGAGGAGAAGGGGAGGGTCTAGAGCCGTCTTTGGTGAAAACGAAGAAAGAAGGTGCTCTGGGGCTTCTCTTTCCCGATGGCTGTTGGTGGAGAGACCCCGGTTTCTGGCAGACTTGAGACAGGCGCTCCGTTATCAGAGCAGAAAAAGCCCCCACTTTGTGCAGTCCGTACCACTGTTCTGCCGTCTCACCCTCGTTTTTCCACGCGATTTCTCCCTCCCTCCCCTTTTCCTTTTGCATCGGAGACCCTGTCTCGATCCCAGCTGAGACCCGGCCGGCCATCTGTTTTGAGCGCCCACCAGGGTTCAGGCGAAGGCGCTGAGAAAACACCCTTGAGTCTAGTTGGAGGGTCTGGAAATGCCCCGACGTCCCCTCATCTCTTCCGGGAACCCCGTAACCAACAGTGACGGCCTCTTCCCTGCAGGTTCATGGGCAGCGAAGTCCCTGCAAAGGGACACAAAGCTCACGTCACCCCCGCGCTCTTGTCTCGTGGTGCCAGGACTGTCACCACCACTGGCCGCCCTCTCCGGAGGCCCCCCGAGGGCCCCGGCGGGTCTCAGGCACGGCAAAGGTGCTCCGACTCCCCGAGGCGACAAATGTAAATGGCTGGCGAGCCTGACACGCAAGCATCACAGCCAGGAGCAGGATCGAACTCTCGTCGAGTTGGGAGAGGGACGCAGCAGCCACATGGCTCTTTCGGGAGCCACGGGAGACGCCAAGATGTCCCCGGAAGGTCCCCCGCCCACTGTGCGCGTGGCCTCTGTGTCCTCCTCGTTTATCACATCCCGTTGTTCCCGCCTTTCCCACTGGCTTTAGCATCAAGGTTTTCTAACCAGCCTCCCGTTCTGACGTCATGAGGAGATAGATCCAGGGCTGACTCAGGATCATGGGCCCCTTCCCGTGTTCGTGACTCAGTGTCTTAAGAAAAACCACCGATAAAGCGCCTCACGGACATATAACTCCCTACCAGATAGTCCCCGTGGAGATACAACTCAAACGCTTGATAATGTGCTGAGATGCTCGCACCAGGTGACGAGAGGCGACGTCACCTCGGGAAGGAGGACAGTCTCTGGCTTGTGGACGATTTCCTGCCATCAGAGGACAGAACACGGCCCTTCTGGGCACGCTGACCCCGCTGAAATGCCAAGTGTGTTCCGTGTGCCGTTTGACCTCCCTTGTGAGTGACACGAGTATCTGTTACGTGAAATGGATCGCTCGGAAAGTTCTGGATCAACCTCAGGCACACAGGGGCGGGGACAGGCTTTTCTGTGAGGCTGTGGCCAACGAAACGGACTGCCATCCTGCCGGTGTGTAAGGAGAAGGAGAAGAAACACGGCTGACACCCATCCGCCGCAGGTAGAGCGACCTGAGGTTCTTCCAAACCGCTGAGGCTCAAATCCCATCGGTCACAGCATTCGCTCTGCTCCATTCGCACGTGGCCTGTTCAGCTGGACGGGTTCAGAGCCCCGTCGTGAATAAAGCCGGCACGTCCTGACACCGAGGTCACAGCGGCCGGGGACCCGCTGCCGAGTCTGCTCCCTGTTGTGTGGAGCTCGCAGATTCAGGTGTCCTCCGCCATGGTCGCCGCTCCGGCCCAGAGATGATTTCTTTTTTTTCTTTTTTTAAACAGCTACTGCCAACGAGGGATCAGAAAGAGAAGGCATTCCAGTAAGCAGAGCAGAGCTTTTTTTTTTATATCTTTTTATATTTATAGAGAGTAATTATTTTATCTTCAGTGCATATTTATTTCTATTTTACTTTTTGACAGATAGAGAGAGAGACAGAGACAGAGACAGCTAGAGAACCGAACTGTGGGAACTCCCCAGTTCAGCATGTGGGTCCTGCCTGGGCCGGAGCCGGGATTCGATCCTCGGTCCTCGGGGCCCCAAAGCGAGCGCTCACCCCGCTGAGGCGTCCCGGCTTTCCCGAGATGATTCCTTATAATACAATTCGCACGGCTGCGCCGGGGGCACTAAAACCCTACGGGCCTGCGCGGGGCCGCCCGGAAGCAGGTGGATCCGATTTCGGGTGCGCCGTGATGCAAGGCGACGTCGCAGCTTAGCTGGTGGTCTGTGACGTTCCGCGTGGAAGAGCGCGTCTGAAATACTTCAGCAAGACTTCCCACGTGTGTGAACTCCATCACCGGCTTCCATCCTGAAACCCGACGGCTGGCGTGTGACCCAGAAGTCAGGAGGCAGCTGTGGGAGCTTCATAGACGGTGCCCAGCAAAGTCTTCTTCAGACTCCGTGGAGCTGTGAGCACCCACGTCAGAGCTTCCGTCGTGATGCACAGAAAGACCAGATCCGCGGATGTAAAGAAAGGGTACTTCCCAGCCGGCATGGATTCCTTAAAGCGCTGTTCTGAGTTGTGTAGCGGACCTAGTATCCGTGTCCTACGACAGGGCAGCTCTGCCTACACAGGTGTGTCCGTGCAGGTCACGCGTACAGACACCCGTGGTCGGGTCACAGCTGGAGTCGGGGTCCATAGCTCACAGCCCTGAGTGTGGTCACAGGAACACCCAGCCGCTGCTCCTGTATAACTTCAGAATGGAAGTGTTGTTGCAATTATTAACCAAAATGAACGTGAAGGTCTTAGCGGCTGGCGGGCCCGTTTCATGTCACTGCGTGGACTCCTGCTTTGACTCAGGCTCATCACGATGAACCCAAGTCAGCTCCAGTGACTATCTGGTTGAAAACATCTTTGCTGCCTCTGCAGAGGTCCGAACACTGTCGTGAACACTCGCCATGCCGTTGTTTTTGCAGCGGCGTGAGCGTTCTCGGTTCCCATCTTGCACTGACTGCTGACGTCCTTAGATGCTGGTGGAGAATATTCACAATGGTTGTAGGTGATGCTCCATTGCCGCAGGCTGCTTCCTATTCAATCTGGCATCTTCCACTCCAAGTTTTCAGCTTTTTGGACCATGTCTGAGGAAGTGGCCTCATCCCGGCATCCCGGACGGAGACAAGCAAGTCTCCCGTGGACTCTCCGCTTTGCTTGTAAACCATGCGTTTCCCAGGGCAACAGTCCCCGTCAACCGCTAATATGTCTTCCAAAATGGGGTGAGGTGTTGTCTCTTGTTTTGTGAGGAACTTGATGATGGTGTGAAATTCAATTTTATCCATACTTAGGTTTTCTTTACATTTGACGTGCTTCTGAAAGAACATGGGTGCAAGGCTGAAATTTGGCACCTATAATAAGTCACACCATCACACTGTGTGCCCTGGTACTCCTCTCCTGCAGATTTAATGACCACCCCTCATATATCTCCACACATTTACTCACATATAGAATTAACTCTAAATTCGCTCGTCTAAACTCTGCTCATCATCCTAATCTAAGCTCTTTCGTCATCCTGACACTCACAACACAGGGAACCTGCCCATCCCTCCACACTCTGGCTTTGAAAGCAGTCTCGGAAAAAAGATCTAAAAATTACAAACGTATTAGGTTCCAAATTATGATCTTATTATTACAAAACATGCTTTGTTACAAGTCACAGGGGACTAAAATTTCCTGACAATGTTTCTATTTTTAGGTGACCAGGCATCTAAACAACATTTCATTGTATTTAAATGACTGGGAGGCAGCAAACACCGAACTCTTGACTAGAGAATACATTTATCTAAGCAACACTCAACAGTACGAACATGCTACTATCCTTCATCCTAATTTTCATCCTCTAGAAAAAAGGAAATGATTCTTGGTGTAGACATTGTGCGCACTATAACTTCAGAATATTTATAAAACCTTTGGCAGCAACTGTAGCTAAGAGAGATACGTATTTGGATCTATTTCCTTTGACATATGTATTTGTACATACGCACGTACATTTATTGATGTACATCTCATAGGAATACCATAGTATGAAATTTGAATGTGGAGTAGTACTAAATAGATAGAATTGGTCATTTATTTACTTGTATATGTTTCTTCCATATCCCCCCAAATATTTAAAACACGTCACACTATGCACTAAATAAAGGGTGTCCCAAAATTCACGCAAGGTTTGAATTTTGCGTCATTTGTGTGGTAAAGTGTTGCCAACAACAAAAAAAGACAGCGTGACAGCTGACAGTTCAGGGGTATTAAAAACGGAATGCTACACGAAAGAACAACGTGTTTTCATTGTTGAGCGATGAAAATGTACAATCTTTAATTATAAACCTGTGTTTTCTATCAAAATGACTTCTTGCGTGAGTTTTGGGACACCCTTTATTATATGGACTGTGTAATAAGCGCTTTACACACGGGTGCAGATAATACGGTAAATAGTAACTCAGGCCGTGCTGACTTCTTCACATCATCGGGTCCTTTCCTGGATCTACGAACATTCAGCGTGTTTGTAGTTCCTGCCACGAAGCATCTTTGTATCTTTAGATCTTCACCTGTAGGACGTCTTGCGTGGCCCAAAGTAGTTCCACCAAGAGCGGAACATAAAAGTAGCTTCCAAGCCCCGTTTAGCTGTGAGCAGGCTTCTGGGAGCAGCTGTGTAGGGACATTAACTGAGAAAGATTCAGCAGACCCGGGGGCTGAGTGACTCCGCTGTGGCAAGTGCCATCCCCTCTTACCCTGTCTGCTCATTGCACAGTGATGACAATGGCATCAAAAAGAATGAGCGGCTCCGTACATGCATGCTGCCCAAAGATCTCAGTCTCTGTGATCGAAGGGGGTCAAGAGATTTTCCTAGTGGATGCCATCCGAGAGACTCTGTTCTCGTCACCTCTGTCACGCCAGGCACCCTCATCCGCCTCCCCGTGGGCTGGCCAGGGAGTGACATAGGGCATCGTCTGTCATTCCCACATTTCTCTGATGAGTCCTGCTCTCAGCCCAGAAAGGAGGTGAACTTTTCTGTGATAACCAAGTGTGGGGCGGGCATCCGGGGACTGCTACACACGCTATCACTCAGCGTTCGGGAAACCAGGCTCCCAGCGCTCTGTCATTCATCTGGTTACCTTGGCAATGAGCAGAGTATCTTTTTCAAATCCTTCTCGGTCCGCCCACCCCAGCTCCTCATCACACCGTGCAAAGCGGGGACGCTGGTTGACTCAGCTCCTCTGTGTGGCTCCCGTACGTCTCCCCATAGCGTCCAGTTCCCTTGATCTCAGCGGATTCAAGGGCTTCCCACAAGTGTCCCCTTCAGCCACGTGGACCACCGCTCCATTGGCTTTCTAGTCGCGTGTCTACAATGGCACTCGATTCTGTAGCACGTGTCTGTAACGGCAAAGTTTCTTCCAGTTCGGTCCCCTCAACTGTGTGACCAAAGTTTGAATGTGAAGTGCTTTGACTTGACCTCGAAAGCGAAGTGCAGCATCGGCATCTCCTTAAAGAAAACTCGTCATCGATCTCTTCTTGCTCCCGAGTTTAAAAAGCCGGACTGTCTCAGGCACTGTCTCCACCGCCACCCTCCAAAACGGCAGTAGCGGCATCGCCACAGTTTTCACAACACGCAGTCAGATTCGGTCACGGTGTACGTGGGGTGTCAGGCCGTTAGCGTCGGATCTGCTGCTGCTGTGATAGAGATCTCGTCACAGCGCGGTCACGTGCGTATTCTGGCGTCTGACAGCCTCCAAATCAGTTACTAGATCTCCGACCGCACGGAGTGTTTCCGCTCTCCAGAGTCTTCACACTTCCTGTCTCCACCAGGAGATGCAGATTCATTGATGCCTCAGTGAGAACTGAGTGTTTGTTCATCATATTTGGAAACATGGTGAACAAACAGTCCAACTTTGGAAGTACGGCATTTTTATTTAAAATGCCTTTTTACAGACCTTAAAAGCTTGTGCAATTGGCACACTAACATCATGGGAACACGCGGCCGTGTTTGAAATGTCACCCCGTCCGGGCGGCACCGAGCAAACACGAGCTCAGCCTAAAAGGGAGCTGGATTTGGGGCTTGAAGATGACACTTAAAAGTAAAGCAGCCTCTCATACATCGTAGTGGTGTCAGGACAGGTGAGCCCAAGAAAACAAAGGCAGCTACTCGTGTATCTGGCAGGATTGCCAGATGGCCTGCATATATAAGCTTATTTAATGGGCAGCGGCGTGAACGAGGCCGCGTGTGAGCGGCAGGCGGGATGATGGGTTAGGCAGCTGCGCAGATCAATCACCCTCCTGAAGAACTTAGGCCCGGGAAAAGGGGAAGAAAGGGACAGAGGGCGACGTTCCCGCTTAGATTTTGGATGCAAGGCAGAAGGTCGCCGCCTGGGGGTAGCGGTCTTGCTAGACTAGGAGCATCTCTAGAAAGGGGCCCAGGCCAGAGGGCAGAAGAGGGGAAGAACACGCACATGGCTGTTTGCGTGGGCAGATGGTCTCGTCAGAGATCAGCGTGTTGGGATGCTGGCTTTTGAGATTTGCGCCCCCGGGAAGGGTAGTGGAATTGCTTAAGCCAATTCCCAGCACGTTTGAACGCTTACAAACTCACGGGGCGAGTGGAACCTTGGAAGACCACCGAGTCAGCCACGAAAGAGTTGAATCTCTACTCTCTAGGTCACTTCCTGCCTTGGTTACTGTTTCCACATCTATTTCGTGCAAAAAACACAGTTGTTACGTGTGAGTGAGGATTTGAGTGACAGCCACCCTCTTATCGTTGAAGCATGTTTAGTTTCCAAGTGTCTAAAATGAAGTGAGTCTGGTATGTCCAAATATTGTGGCAGAATAATCATTAAAAGCCAAGGAATGAACAAAAGCGGCGACCGTTATCTTTCCACGGGGGCATTTCCCAAGTTTTCTTTGGGGTAAAATAGGTGGATATATATGGAGACTATGGAATGCTGGAAGAAAGAAACAAGGACTGAAAATAGAAGCGAGAACTACAAGCTGAGCGTCGTTAGTGTGTGGGCCGTGACCTGATCTCGGGAACTGGCTGCAGGTTCACCACACAGGCTCAGAGTGGGGCGCACCTGGGCCCCCTGAGGCCGGCGGTGCTGGCCCAGAGCCCGGCCGCACTGAGCCCGATGCCCATCCGGAGCCTTGGACGGCGGTGGTTCCAGCTCAGAATTTTCCGGACACTTCAGTGAAACCGTGGAAGTAACGCAGCTCCTAGGAAGTGAGCAGAAAAAGGGCAACCTTTGTTATTGTTCACACTTACTATGCATATTTGGAGTTATTCTGTTTTGAATAACTAGAACATAAGCGTCTCTCCCGTAGCGTATCTACAAACTAACATTTTCAGCAAACATTTCAGTGTCAGGGATTCAGGAACAGCCCTGTGAAACTATAAAATGCTCCTTGGAGTCCTGGCTGAGTTGTGTACACCTTATCTATAATTTCCACCTCCATCGACACGCGTGTCGTTTCTCCGTCTGTTGAGGTGTACGTGGGCCTGAACTTTACACGGCGAGCCTGGGAAGACGTGTGGCCCCTTGATTTGCAAACTGCACAGTGACGAGTCCTCCCCCGCTTCCTGGTCCCCGGTTGTCGCACAAACTCTCCGGCTTTAAAATGTTATCTATGTAAATTCTTCTGCCACAGCTGGACAAGACGCCTTCAAGAGCTTCTGTGTTTCCTGTGTGGGGGGGCGGCGCCCCCCTTAACGACTGCACCCCAAAACCACCCACAGAGACCTCCCTTCTGAACCACCGTTTCAACGGTTTCTTACCACTTCCACCTCCTGCAAGCATCTCATGTGCAAGGGGTGTCACAAATATTTGTTCACCGGGCTGTGCATGCTGATAACATCTCTTGGGACTTGAACTTTGATGTACAGCTCTCATCTGGAAAAAAAAAAAAATGCAACTGTCAAACAGGCAGATGACACCAAAAACGAAAACCATCTCTTTTCTGTGTGTAAGTCCCAGCGAGATGGTTATTTGTTTTACTGGTTTGGAAATCTAACTCTTTACATATTTCTAAAGATAAAAATGGAAACTTTCATTACTTATCTAATTTTTATAAAGATTTAATATAATTGGATTCTAAATAATTTGCTTTATGGAATATATATATATATATATATATATATATATATATATATATATATATATATAATTTTTTAAAGTAGCAATGATAGACCTAAAAATAGAAAGTAAAATTAGATTGGCAAACATGAAGACAAAGGTTTAAATTTTTTTTTTATAAGAAATGAGAGAACTCTTTATTCTAGAACATGTCATGTGATGGCATCTTTAGATGTCCCCAAATTATCACCTAAAAATAAAAGTACCCCGTACTAATTAGCAACTGAGAAAAAAGCAAATTGTTAGCCGTAGGTCTATGTTCTTCATAATGAGTATTTTAAAATTTGAATTTCTCTATAAAGAGTATGTTAAACAGTCCTTAGGCCTCAGACTTATTTTAGCTGTTCATTTTGGAAATGCTAAATTGATTGGAAGCGTTCTTTATGACTCTGGTCGTCACGAAAGCTTTGTCTTCTGTGGTTTCTGCTTCTTTCCCGGTCTTTGCCCTCTTGGTTGTCATTCTGAGTTTCCAAGATATTTTCAAACAGGTGGGCTTCACCCGCTTGAAGCCACACTAGAAAATCGTCCGTGTTCAACTATTTGATGACGCCCAAACCTCTGGGGCTGCACGGTTCCCCGCCCCCACGTGCCTAAGCGGTGGGCAGAGAGGTCCGTGCTCAATACAAACGGCCGGGTCACAGCCGAAGGCGGAGCCGTGTGTGCACGCCCGTCACTCCTGGGATCGGCCCGGAGCGGGTGCCACGGAATGCTGCCCTCGTCAGACGTGCCTGGAGGCTCCACACGCAGCCCCGGACATGCCAGGGATTGTGCCGGCTCATCAGCTCGTGGATTCCGTGCCGACAGAAGGCTCCGCAGGGCTTGGGAAGGTGACAGTGATGTGTCATCATCGTGCCCAGTCCGGAGCAGAGTACAGTCCGACCCTGGAGCCGTAAAGCGTGCGCTGGGCGCTCTCTCTGTTGGCTTCTTGTTCACGGGGCGTCTGCTAGGTCTCTGGGTGCAGGCACCCCGGTAACCCCGGGGTGTGTCTGTTCTCTCACAGCCTGGCTCCTCCGCTTCTTTCCCCCGGTAACCACCGAGCTTGCACTGTTAGCTCCGTGCCCGGCTCAGTCACACGGGCCTTCCCAGGCCTGCTCTGTGACCGTCCCAGGGTTTCGTCTGTGAGCGTTTGCCGTAGGCTTTCTTTACTAACAGGAACATGTGACAATCTGTCGAATTGGATAGGCAAGCAGGCCACCCCTTCTCAGCTCGCCCACTTTTTTTTTTTCTTTTTCAAATGACTTTGCTTCCTGGCCCCTGTGTGTCAGGAGCGGAGCTGGTCACCGAACAGAGCGGAGGTGTCTCTTCGGGGATCTCGTCCTCACGTCGGGGCCCTTGTCTGCACGATGCTCCAGCAGCGTGTTGCTTCGGAAATCCAGCCTATGACCTGGTTCTAGCTTCAGTGAAACCTCTAGCCTGGAACCGGCAGACCCTTCCCCCGCCCCGGACTGTCCCCTCAGCTCAAAGGCCACCGACGCTGCTGGCAGACCTCTGGAGGCGTGCATGGATTTATGTGCATGGCTGGCTCAACTGCTTGACTGAACTGTCAAGTGTTCTGGGTGCTGGATGCTGTGTGAGGAAGTGGCCCCACAGGGCGCCTTGGGTGGGTGTTAGGCGGGGGTCAGTCATATGTGAGACCCCCACAATTAAGATCCTGTCCTCGTGAGGAGCAGACCTGTTCAGACAGCTCTCGGGCTTTACCCTGGTCCCTCACAGACGTGATTTGATGGGATTCGTGCCTCCATGCCCACGTCTCTTCTCCCATCCTTAGTTTAAGGCCGTTTTGATCAAAGTCAAGGCCAGTCCGCCCTGTGGATTTCGGCTCCTATCAGAGCGCTGGCTGATGTCTAAGGAGATCTCATCCTCCCCGATCCCGTTCTCCTCTCCTGGTAAAGTCCACAGGTGGGAGGGTTAATCCCGGGGCAGTGTGCGTGTTTGATGTGCTGCCACCAGTGGGAATGCAGACGGTTTGGACATCTGGGATCACGTCCTCAGCCTTCTGGCCTTTGTGGAAGCAGCCATTATCTGACCGAATGATTAGAGGGGCTTTGGACGCCCGGATCGCCAGCGGCCCTGGCGTAGGAAACGTGGGTGGCGAGGGTGACTTCCCCGCGGGCTACGTCTCGGGGGAGGCAGAAGGAATCAGAGAGAAGAATACCAGGTCAACGTCATGACCAAGGCGGGACGGTGTCAAATGGCCGCCGGCGGGAAACCTAGGAATTGACTTGACGTCTCTAACGAAGGGGCAGGGATGGTATTTCTTTTTATTTATTTTTAATTTATTTTTATTTATTTGTTTTGACAGAGAGAGAGAGAGAGAGAGAGATAGAGACAGAGAGAGAACTGAACTGGGGGAGCTCCCAGTTCAGCATGTGGGTCCGCACGGGCCGGGGCCGGGATTCGATCCTCGGTCCCCGAGGCTGCAAAGTGAGCACTTAACCCACTGAGCCATCCCGGCTTCCCCATGGGATGATATTTAAAACCTTTCACTTTTGACCCCAAATAAGAAACGAGGAGACTCCCTGTTAATATTGGAAAATGTGTCATTTAGGCTGAAAGGAAGATATGCGCCAAGGAGGGGCATCATACAGTGACCAAGGCCACTGCAGGCAGGGAAGTCTTCACCGTCATCACACGGTGGGAATTGGACTTGGGGACAGCAGGGACCAGGCAGTGGCCCGGGGTCACGCGGAGGCTGTGCAGACTCTGTCTGGACCAGGTGGGAGTTCCCGTCGACGCGCCGGATTGTTGAAGGCGGCGCAGTAAGTTCCTTTAACCGCTCTGCTCAGCGGCGCGTGGCCGTGGGACGAGAGCAAGTTAGAAAAAGGCTATTCGCGCACGTCTGGTTGCTGCCCGCCCGAGAAAATGGGTCCGAAAACCCCAAGAAGGACGGTGGACACGCACGTGCACGGTCAGCCTCAGGCAAGACCGTGGAGCTGGCAAATCCCTTTTCCTCCTGTCACTTCTGCCTCTTCCAGCTCAGTGCCTTCGCCCCCACTCGGAGGCCCAGCCACGCACCCACAGGAAACGCCAGCCCAGAGTTTTCTGAAGAACGTTCTAGAAATCACCTGGCCTTCCTCCCATTTGTTAGACACCGGGGAGGAAATGGAATGGAATGGGTGAACTAAGTGTAGTTTATAGGCCTTCTTAATTCTTATAAATAATCAGAAAACATAACGCAGTGGCCTTTTTACTTACACCTGACACTCACCTACTCAAATGAAGAGGCAGCACGGATTCTCTCTTCCGATTAAGAGGTTACCTGACTCAACTAAAACCCTCTCCGTCCATTCGGTGACTCTCTGGTGGAAGCCAGGATGTACTAATTGACTTTTGTTCTTAAGGACAAAAACATTGTGAAGCATTAAAAATGGGAAAGAAAACCAAAATTATTGAGGGGAGGGGAGAGAGAGAGAGAAAGAGAGAGAGAAAGAGGCTTGCTCGCTTAGCTAGATGATAGAGCAGCACAGCCTCTCTTGAGGCTAATTTAAGAGATCGTTTGTTTATGTAATATGAACACATGCATTTACCTTTATGTTAATTATTTAAAATCACATTCAAAGTCTATCCAGGGGAAGCCGGGATGGCTCAGTGGGTTAAGCGCTCACTTTGCAGCCCCGGGGACCAGGGATAGAGTCCCAGCCCTGGCCCGTGCGGACCCATATGCTGAACTGGGAGCTCCCCCAGTTCAGTTCTCTCTCTGTCTCTGTATCTCTCTCTGTCTCTGTCAAAAAAATAAATAAATAAAATATTAAAAAAAAAAAAAAAAAAAAAAAGTCTATCCAATTGCCAGGTGCCTGAGGCGGGAAGAAGGACGGACTTGTAAGAGTCCGCAAATAGCTGTAGTTCTGCATTGTACCCAGACGCTTGGAGGCGCTCTAAGAACCACAGCACGGAGCGAGGCAGATAGGGAATCCCACGTCTCGGAGGTGCTCATCCGTTACCCGCTGTAACTTCTAAGGGAAGGAGCCAAACAGAGCGGGTTTTCGAGGGGAAACAAGGAAGCCTGACAGAAGTCAGGAGGCGTGTGGAGCTGAAAGTGAACATTAATCCCGTCTGCCACCCTCGCCACCTTGATTGCAGTTCTCCGGGGCTCGCTTTCCAGAGGAAACAGGGAAAAAGTCAGCGACCATAAAATACGCCAATCGTAGGCCATTCTCATGACAAGGAGCCCAGAGGCGGGAGGCAAGGAGGGTCTTCCGAGGCCAACGGTGAGCCCGCTGCCCTCCCCGGGCGGGCACATTCGTCCCCCCTGCGCCTCAGTTTCTTCACTGGCAAATGACAGGGTTGGGCTGGCGGGACGCTGTGGCCGGCTTCGTCCTGCAGTCATTATGGTGACGACGGTACCATCGCTAAGTAGAGACGCTGCAGCCTTTCATTATCGGCGGCGTTACCCGCATGCCAGTCATAGGCCCTGAGCCCGGCCAGATCCACAATAGAACAATAGCCTGTCATTAAAAAAGAAAAAAAGGACAAGCAAACTCTCCAAACCATGTCTCATGCTTGCGCTCCAAACTGGTTCCCAAAATGGACCCCCAACTCATTGCCAGCATTTCACTACGAAGCAGTGGTGCGTTTCCTGCTTGGCTGTAGAAGTAAACCCCTATAGAGCGCGCCCTCTAAATATTTTGCGCATTGAAAAAGTGGTAGGATATTTTTATAAATCAAATAACAGTTATTGTCTGCCCTCCAGTCACTTAATTTTAAAAGTTATGTTCATTTTCAACCCCCCATGAAGTAATAAAAGTAATAGAGCACTTGCATCAACGTGCTTTCATTAAGTACAATGTAAGATGAGGCCAAGAAGCATACAGTTGGGGGTGGTGATTGCTTCTGAAAGCTTATTTCATATAATTCTGTATTCTTCAATCTTATTTGTATCTGTAATAAAATACACAAGTTTTAAAGAGGAAAACAACTTAAAAATAAGTTGACAAAATGATTTAAAAATTCAAATACTGTAACCTTTAATGTTTCTTCTAAAAATCAAAGTGTTATCTTTTCTTGTAAACGTCATTTTATAAATCTTAAAATACTTACCAATGACAAAATCGTTTCAGATGTGATACCATAATTTGTTGTCTTGAGGATGAGCCTCCCTCTCTGTCTTTCCCCGTTTCTGTCTCTCTGTGTTTACTTTACTCATAGATACGCACATATAATACCCAGCAATCAAAGAGTTACCACGTTTTTACTTCTTTCTATATGTCATTAAATGTTGCATATGGATGATCTCGTTTGTTATTCAAAACAGTCTGTAGAGATAGGTATTAAGACTCATTTCTGCTGATGTGGAGACAGAAAATTTGAATTATTGCCTAAAGATGTCCCCAAATTTTATCCCATCCCACTACGTCCCAGCTAAACGCTCAACAGTCTTGTGTGTCTTCTGCCAGTTATGCTTCCATTTCACATAATTTGTAGTTTCGTCACCCTCTGGAAGTGGTGTTTTTCATCTTTGGTAAGTAGACATAGGGTTGCTTTATGCGGTCTTAAGAGACTAATTCTGATGCTTTCACAGGATGACTCAAACATGGGGGTGGTTGGGGGTGGAGCTTGGAGCTAGAATGCACGGAACACACAAGCCCTCGCTGCACAGTCTCCCTAAAATCTTATTCGAAGCGGTGTAGTCAAAAAGGCGCGTTTCCATAAGGTGAAACCCATTTGGTGATGTATTTTTTAAAGACTTATTTTTATTGTTTTTGACAGAGACAGAGAGCAGGGGGAGGGCCCAGAGCCGTCTCCATAGCTGCACGTCATCCGTTTTCGACACGGTTTCATTCCACACAGGTGGGCGGGGGCCGTGCAGGGCGGGAACCGGGCTGGGGGCCTCCCGCATGGGAAGCTCATCCCAGTTCAGCATATGGGTCCACACGGGCCGGGGCCGGGATTCGATCCTCGGTCCCCGGGGCTGCAAAGCGAGCCCTTAAACTGCTGAGCCACCCTGGCATCCCCGTTGATGAATTGAACCAAAGTTTGGGTGCCTCCTCTGGGCAAGGGGGTGCTCTAAGCCCTGCGTATTCACTGAAGCATGCTTCCATGAAAAGCTAATTTTTTCAGGAACAAACAAAAGCTGAAGTGAGGAGCTAACAATAGACACCATTGTGAGTTCAGGGTAGAAAAGAGCAGTTAGAACCCAGGAAGGGAAAGGGGAGAGCCGGGGGCGTATTTCAGGTGCCGGGAGGGGCGGCAGGCCGGGTCCCTGGCTTCCTCTCCCCCGGGGCTGCGGTCAGGTGCGACTCACTTATTCTGCTGATACGTTGGGAGGGGGGCTGTTGTAAAGGTGCACAGACATTTACACTCGCCGGCTGCATCTGTGGGGGAAGGGCATTTATACATCGGAGAGCATGAAGGAAAATATGGATGTGAGATGATAGGGTTTCCAAATTTGTGTGCTGTTTATTTTTGGTTCTTGTAATCCTTGAACCCTTTGTTCTCATTATTGTTTTTAAACTCCCATCTGCAGGAAATGTCTTCTTACCCCGCTGCAGAGGGCTGTAAGAAACAGCTATAGTGTGTGTCACTATAATTTATGGCACTGCAGGGACAATAACTTACAGACTCAGAAGGGGACCCAGCTCCCCAGAGTTAGGCAGAGGGTGAGCGGAGAGCACATCATTTGGTTGATATTTCTATTTCCAAGACTCAAAAACATGACTGTCCCTGCCATTTTCTTCATTTTTTACTTCCTAGAAATGTCACAGATAACTCGGCGTAAGATAAAGACAATTTGTGGACTTCTCACTCGTTTCTAGGAGAATGAATTTCTAAGGTCAGCAAAGTTAGGTGCTTCCACAGTTAACAGACATTCACTGAGCCCCCAGTGTTACGGGTGCACCCCGAGAAGTTCTGGCGGCCGGTGCCGGGCAGTGTCCGTGCATTGGGCTCACACATCTCTGCTCACCAGCGTCCTTGTGAAGGAAAAAGAAGAGTCATAAATGAAGCCTGACAGAGCCAAGGAAGGCATGACTCAGAAAAGGTGACGCATCAGGCACGGAACAGGAAAGCCGTCTAAGGGTTCTCTCTCGTTTGCTGCGCTCGAGTGTCTCCCAGAAGAGGGAGATTTTCATCCCAAAGGGAGCTTAGGGACACTTCAGTTTGACCCTCCCATGCCTCCAGGGAGCTCCTCTGAGTTTTTCTTGCAAGATATGCAGCCGCAGGGCCCAGAGCAAAGACCAGGTAGCTGCCCCGCCTTCCACAAGGTTGGCTCTTCTCAGGCAGGGGAGCGAGCTCGTCTGTCTTCAGACGCGTGTCCACACGATGTCCTCCCCCCGGTTTGTGTTTCAGGCATGAATATCTCGGGGACAGTGACGTGTGGCTCTCTATGTTCCAGCGATTCCTTCATGTTTCCCATTCATTTGCCCAAAACGGGCGTTGATTGGGCTGGGCTTGGCATGGGTCCTCGGGCAGGAGGCATTAAGGTGTTTAGGAGGGAAATGTGCTAGAGACTCTTAGGAGGAAAACAGAAATTTGCCCAACTGAGCCACGAGCCAGCGAGGAGAGGAAGGAAGGCTGGGAGGGCAACACAGGGAATCACAGGTGTGAGTGTGCGCGCATGCACACGCGTGTGTCCGGGGAGAGAGTCCCGCGCAAATGGGCAGAACATGTGACGCCTCAGTGCCAAGGAAGGCTGGCGTGGCCACGTTCCGGGACGCATGTCATGTCATGTCACAGCTTGGACACGCGCTGGGGTGGGGCTTGCACGGCACGTGTACTGACCAATGAGTCCCCGAGCCGGGATGATGACGTGAGCGCGGGCTCCCCCGCCCGATGTGGGCAGGTGGGGTTTCTGGAGCAGGATCCTGGCCCTCTGAGCTGTCGCGGGTCGGGGCACAGCTGCTGGTGGTGGTGGTGGGGACAGGGTTCTGGGTACAGATGGCGCTGGGCCTGGCCCTGGTTGTGCCCCTGCCCCGCTGTGTGGCCTCTAGAGAGTGAGTTCACATTGGAGATGCCGTCCTCCGATCTGGGAGTCGGGGGCAGAAGTCGTGCGTCTGTTAGAGGATGACCGGCTCCGTGGGTGAGTGTGCGTCAGCAGCTCAGGGCATTGCCTGACACGCCTGTCCTGTAAGTGTGACCTTCTATCATCACTACCCGTGAACGTGGTAGCAGACACGTAAGAGGAGTCAAAACAAAGCCCTGTCCCTTGGATGCGCCTCCACCCCGAGGACGTCTTGTGTCGTGGGGAGCGGTTTGTTCTTAGAGAAAGGAAGCCGTTCAACCTGATCCTCTTTGCTGAAACTCAACGCCAGGTGACCTAAGAAAGGGATTTTGCTTCCATGCCTGGAGCCGCGCTAGAGCAGGGGCATTTTCAAGTCCCTAACATGGACGCCCTGTCCCCCCGTTTTTTTAAAGAACACCGTGCCCTAAGCCCCAGGGCTCAGTTCTGCTTGAGAACTGGTCTAAACTCTGACCCCCTTTTAACAGTCTCATATTTTATTACCTGCCCCCTCGGAACTCCCCACGTTCACATAAACGTGAGTGTGTTTCTGTGGCATAGAGGAGGTCTGTGCTGGCCGGGGCGGGGATCAGAGCCGCGGCTCCATCCGGCCGGGTGCCAGAGGGAACGGGATCTGGAGGCCACAGCGTTCAAGTGCTTCCAAGCGGGACAGAGCCGACGCGAAGCCGCCCACGTCCCGTGGAGAACGACCTCTGCTGAGAGGACCGTGGCCAGGAGCCGCTGCTGTTCTCCTGCGTCGAGGGAAACCTACCGGCAGGTGCACGCGGCCGAGGCCAGGCCGAGATGGAAGGCGCTGCCGGCCCAGATGCGGGGCCAACCGACCTGTGCGGGCGCTCGCGGGGGCTTCCAGGCGGCGCAGCGGGAAACAGTGACGCTGCACGCTTCCCGCCGGGCGCGGAGAGGAGACCGTTTCTGTCACGCGTGCAGGGCGCCGATGCGTGAGGCCCCGGGGTTTGCACGCACACCCCCGGCCGGCGGACTCCACCTGCCGTGTTACACAAGCCATCGCGAAGCATGGCCGGTCTTGTCGCCATTAACTTCTGCCTGACACCTTCCATTCTGAACAGGCAGCGCCGGGTCTTGTTCCCAGGACACACGCTCGCTGTATTCCTAATGCTTCCCCTGAGGACGCAGATGAAACCGGCTACTTTTATGTCCCAGGGCGGACACTTTAGGCGAAGTCGCAAGAAGTTTGATACAGTAATACTGGATTTTACTCACATTCAGGCGACAAAGGCCTCGGGGTGGAGGCGCATCCAAGGGACAGGGCTTTGTTTTGACTCCTCTTACGTGTCCGCTACCACGTTCGCGGGTAGTGACGATAGAAGGTCACACTTACAGGACAGGCGTGTCAGGCAATGCCCTTTGCAGCCAAGCCAGTGACAGGAATGTGTTTTCCTGAGAGAAAGAGTTTTTAAAACCCCGAAGCAACCTTTAAGAGAACTTCTTAATATATTTTTTATTTATTTATTTATTTATTTTTATTTTTGACAGAGAGATAGAGAGAGATACAGAGATACAGAGACAGAGAGAGAACTGAGCTGGGGGAGCTCCCAGTTCAGCACATGGGTCCGCACGGGCCGGGGCCGGGACTCGATCCTCAGTTCCCGGGGCTGCAAAGTGAGCGCTTAACCCACTGAGCCCTCCCGGCTTCCCCAAGAGAACTTCTTTTTTGTTTTTTAAATATATTTTTATTTATTTATTTTTGACGAGAGAGAGAGAGAGAGAGAGAGAGAGAGAGAGAGAGAGAGAGAGAGAGAGAGAGAGAGATACAGACACAGAGAGAGAACTGAACTGGGGGAGCTCCCCAGTTCAGCACATGGGTCCACACGGGCCGGGGTTGGGATTCGATCCTGGGTCCCTGGTGTCGCAAAGTGAGCGCCTAACCCACTGAGCCATCCCGGCTTCCCCAAGAGAACATCTTGAGGGCTCTGTGTGTTCCCTTAACCCTCACACCAGCATGAAATGCAAAGACCCGCTTCCCAGGGGCGGCCCTATTGAAGGACGAGCTTTGCCGGTTCAGAATTCCTGTGATCTTTTGTGCAAAAACAAACAGCATCAATAGAGACTCAGTTTTAAAGTGATGGCCCTTTTCCAAGTGAGACTATTTCTGCGGAGTCTGATTTTTAGAACGTGCCAACTAAAATTCGAGTGGAGATGTTGAAAAGGCTTAACACTCCCCTGCAACCTCCCCAGTAAATGCTAAACACCGAGAGCAGCGAAGATTTAGAACCGAAAGGTTGAGTTTTGTTTCACTTAACGGGAGAGCCAGACCCCTCCCGTTGCTGTTATGCATCCACCTTACTTCCAGGAATAATTGCTCACAATGGTCCATAAACATTCACGCACCAATAAATTAATTTTGAATCATGAATTCGTACGGGAAACGGGAACAAGTTACTCTGTTTTCTTCTGGTGATTATTTGTCTTTCCAGTTTATCTACAGTGTTCGAAGCTTGTACAAAGAGACTAAATTAAATCACGCTGAGTAATAGGCGGTAATTGCAGTTCAATCTTTATTGCCTACAGGTGGGTAAAATCATCTTGTCATCGGATGAAAGAAAGCTGGTGGATGTTTTTCTTCTCGCAAGTGTGACCCATTTTCATCGTACGGGCTGCAGGTACGGAGAGAAGCGAACTAGTGCTATTATGGGATGTCTGGAGACAGCTAACTCGGAGTGGATCCGAGGAACGTCGTTTCATTCGTGTTTGCCATTGGACTGGTGTTTTCAGTGTGTCAGTGAGGACGCAGTCAGCAGAGGGGAGACCACACAGTGGCGTGAACAGGTGGTGTTCACCGTGGAGCCCTGGATCGGAGCGCGGTCATGGGAGGTAAGCTAACAGGCAGCAAAAGGAGCCTACGTAGCATAGAAGTGGCAGGTGTGAGCAGTGGCCGCCACCCCCCGGGCCTGGGACAGGGCTGGACATGTGTGCACGCTGTGACACAGGCACTGGGCTACCACCCAGCACGGGGCAGGGGACGGTGCTGGCTTCGCCCACGGCGGGACCCAGGCGCACAAGACGCCCGTTTGTGCCGAAGAGTGCGGTTTGTTGAATGACTGAGTGAAGGACGGGTTCCCGCCGTACTTGTCTGACATCCTTCGTCAGCGTCTCATACATGGTCTGCGTCCCCGTCGCTTGGCCTTGTCCCTTCATCACCGCTCTGCCTGGGGACGTCTTCGTCTCCATGGCGTGGAGTCTGAGTGAAACGACACAGGAGAAAACTGAGTGGCCTTCCTGAGAATTTAGGCATCCGACTCTCATTTCCCCGGATCTAGGGCAGTCACTACACGTATTGGCATCCCTCAGTATTCGTTGAATAAATAACTGAAACTGCACGCCGAAGAGCCAACATCGTGAAGTTAAAAAAAACAAACCAAATGCACGCACACCGTTAGGAGGGTCACGTTAGTGCCCAATTTCAGGACACTGGATACGAGAAGGTGCTACTGAAGAGCTTCGAGGGGGTCAGCTTGGTCACTTCTAATGGGGGCCAGACCGATCACTTAGCCGCCTGAAGGAAAATGAGCCTCAGCCTAGCATTCTGTGCTTCACTGAAAATATCGGAGGAGGAAGATGACGTAGAACCAGCTTCAGGCGTGGCGGAGCTCAAGACGTGTGCACACGCCACGGCCTTCGCCGCACGAACGGCCTCCGTACGCGGAGGGCCCGCAGCCAGCAGTGATTTTGCCGTGTTATTTTAGACATGCGTGTTTGTTCCTAAGTGACGCCTGTAACCACTGTCGGAGGCTTTCTGTGCTGTGACGTGACAGTCCACACGGCGAGACGCGCGTCTGAGGCTGCCGGAGATGCCCCTTCGCGTCCCCAGAGCAGATTCTCCCTGCGCTCACTGTGAAATTTGCTCTGAGAAACTGGCGGCCACCACGTGGAGGTGGCGTTGGCTGGAGAATGAAACGCGCTGTGTTGCCCGTAAAGATGAGGAGGTCCCGCTCACAGGTACCCTAACGTTCCCTGAAGGCCTTTCTCAACCCCGTGAAGTACAAAGAGCTGGGGACAGCGCTCCCCCGAACGCCAGAATGTCCACTACCCGCGGTGTCAAAACACGTGCGACACAGACACTAAGGATTGAGGAGCAAGTAAGTCATCGCCTTGCAAATGGGTTTCTCAAGAGTCCTTTAAAATATCTATGCAGCCATTTGCCTATTGTATTCGCATCTACCCTACCTACCATCTGCTGACTTATTTTAATTCACAACAAGACTATATTTAAATCAACATGGAAGTGACAGCATCAGAACAAAAGAGAAAGGGCAGGAGAATGAACTGAATCAAGTCCAAATATGACTTCGAAAGGCAGACGCTAGAAAAGCTATAATTTTAGCGTAAGCCTTACATGCTTTAAACACAGTAATTACAGGACATCTGCGGGGAACACAACACGGCTATTGGGTAACACGAATTGCCCTGAACCGTCTCCTGACACGCCCCCAAATGTGCCCCATTGCGAATCATTCATTCACATTTCAGTGCCATCATTAGCTACGAATTCCAGCAATCAAGAGGAAGACCACGGATGGATGGCCTTGAACAATGACCCCCTCGGGGCGCAGAATTTATTCGGCGCTTTTCAGAGATGTGAATGCATCCCTGAGCCTGGGACCGACCCCCCCAAATCGAGCAAACGCAAACAATGGGTGGTGTAAACCCGAGGTTCCTGCTCGGCGCTCTTAGAATATTCACAGACCCTCCCCCTGTGCTGTGCATTCCGTGAGAGGCAAGAAAACAGGAAGTGTGACGTCCACGCAGGAAAACGAAGCCCCTTAGTAATGAATTCATAGAGGCACTTCAGTCGTGGGGAGGCAAGGACACATCCAAACAGTTATTTCTTTTTTGATTCCAACCTGTGAGAACATTGAAGAATCCCATATCCTGAGAGCCAGAAACAACAGTCACTTCTCCCAGCAAGACGGTGGGAGTTTCACGGGCGGCCGATCCTCGGGGGCCCCGCTCGCCAATATTTTAAGCCCCGTCTGCCAAGTTCACACTCCCGCCCCCGCACCGCCTCCTGGTTTCTCAGGAAATGTGAATTTTGAAAGACACGTGGTACGCTTGGCCTTCTCTCGGAGGGAATGCATTCAGAGAAAAGCCATAAATAAACGCTTACAGATGCGCGTGAGAGAGACGGCAGACACCGCCACCGGACCTAGGTGCCCACGGAGGAGAGGGGGCGGCCGTGACGGACGAATAGGGCAAAGGAAGTCACAGGGCACCCGGGCCCGCCGGCACGCTCGCGGTGCGTCTGGGAGGCGTTGGGGAGCACCGTGTGGGGCACCCCCCTCCCCCACGCGGGGAGAAAGCTCTCGGGGAATCCATCGGCAGGAGCAACTCCTGCTGGGGACAGCGTGTTAGCATCGTCTCCGCCGCCTGGAAGTCCCCAGCAAAGAAAGCAAACATGTGCATGGATTGCACGGAACATTCCAGAAAGGAGGAAGCCAAGTCGGAATGCCTTCAGCGACAGGAGACCCTGGAAACCCACGTTCACAGCGTGACGGAAATGAGGGGGGAGATGCATCCATGCCAAGCAGCTCCCGTGTACCGTCCTCGGAAAGTGTGCTCTCCCCGCGTTCCTTGTGGGTCACGCCGACACCGTGGCCATTGCAGAGAGGAAGTCTCAGAGGGCAGCGGTTCCTAGTCGTGTCCTGTTCCCCCCCACCCCCAGGGCCCATCCTCTGCCTTTCAAATGTGTCTCCCTCATACTATTTTTTTTCATGTAGATAAAAACTAATAATCCTAATATTAATCACGTTAGCACTTCTTGAAAACCTTTAGTGCAGGATTTTACGTTTCACCATTTCAGCTGAATGAAAAAGAAAACCGAATCCATCTACACAGACCTCACTGCGTGTCTTCCTTCCCGCCGGGTTTCATTGCTTTCCGGGGGGTTTTGTGCAGCATGAGAGCATCTTCTGTTAGAACATGTGTTGTGTCACGAGGGAAAACCTCCTAAGATGGCCAAAAAAGAAAGAAAGAAGAAAAAAAGAGAAAAACGAAAACAACCCAAAGAAACGCTGTCTACAGGATGAGGAAGCGGATGCGTTTGGAAGTTGGGGGTGAGAACGTTCACCCCCCGACACGTGATCAGAGGTACAGACAACAACCAGCAAGCAAACGAGCCAGCAGCACCCCCAGGCCGGCTCCACTGGTATCAGAGCTGCCTGCCGGGCGCCCCCCCAGTCCTGAGAGGAACCCCGCTTTCTGCGAAGCCCCGCACAGAGCAGACTGGGGCAGTCATGGTTGCCTGTCTGCGTGGGGGGCCCTCAGCGAGGGGCTTCTCATAACTCGGGGTTCCCTGTGAGCTCCTTGCCGCGCAGCGAGAGTGACTGAATGCATGCCGGATGCACCCCGAGTTCCCTCGAGCCTCCAGGCGGCCGCGTGTGGGGACTGTGAGGCCCCCGGGGCTCCGTGCTGCTCCACCCGGTGCACGCGTGTGGTGTCTGAGGCTCTGCAGGGCTCTGGACCCCCAAGGGGGTGCAGGAGGGATGCGTGTTCCCACCACAGGCTCCAAAGGACACACGACAGCACAGCCAGGCGGGAGGAGGCTGGGCCCCTGGCCTTACGCCGCCCGCAGGCTGCGTATCTAATTCTCAGCGGGCAGTCCTGGCACTGGCCGGATCCCCAAGATGGGGACAACTGGGGTGTCCGCGGGGGCTGCCTGCACCCCATTCCCCATCCTGGAAAAGACATGTGACAGATGAGTGGGACGTGACGAGCCCCTGTATTTCCTGGGAATACTGTCACTCCTAGCACAACTCCGGTCACGCCAACCTCTCGCTGCCCTCAGTTGGAGAGTCTGTGAGCCCCCAACCCTGCAAGACCCATGTGGGTGTCGCTGGCCTCATCGCAGAGCCTGAGCCCACAGAGACAGGGGACCGTGACTACAGGCACAGTGTCAGGACCCCACGGCCTGGTGTTGACACTCGGCTCCGTCACGCCCGATCTGTGCGACCAGGGGCAGGTTACCCCAGGCTCGCTTGTCTAGGACATGCACCCTGTGATGCCTTCTTCGTCACAGAGCTGGCGGGAGGCGCAAGCCGGCGCGGGTGACGTGTTTCGAGCGCGAGGGGGCCCAGGATAAGGCGCTTCGTGCGAGAATGAACATGTGGAAGAGGCCGCCCGACCCGCTCCGTTGATTCAGCGGCGTCTCCTCATCCCGGGGGGTCTAATCGAGCTCGGCCCTCGGGCACCATCTAGAATGGACCTTCTCGCCCGAGGCATTGAGAACGGGGGCAGGAACGAGATTCAGAGCAGAGCTGTGTTTCATTTAGGGGACCTTGGAATCTACTGAATCTCATACCAAATCCACAGGTTCTTGCTATTTGATTTCCATTTGTTCTTGGCACGATGGGCACCTCCCCATATAGAAAGAAAGTTCACAGATGCCTGCATACCAAGTATCCGCCTCTTGCCAGAGAGCAAGCACTGTGATGGCGGGAAGGTAAATTAATCAGATTCGTGGGGATTCAGTCTCTTTGAAAATGCACTCATAAGTAAATAAATAAACAAACTAGGGAAAGGGAACAAGGGCTTTGTAGGACCCCGCTTTCAGTCAAATCCTAAACAGCAGTCCACACGCTCACGAAATACCTCGGACCCATTACATGGGGTGCTTTGTTGAGTGACCAAAGTCTTGAGCACTTCAGAGACGTCGAAATACATTCACGGGTAATTTGCTTTTGCCTGATTTTATTAAAAGAGGAAATCCTAAGTGAGCTTATTTTCATATTTGCATAATGAAAATAGTAATATCCTTTTAAAGGTCATCTCTAGGTGTGCGTTGGCCTATTTTAAATAATGCCCCTATAGGCCACGCATTTACCACGCTTTCTGCTAGAAGATGGATGTTTCTCGAGAAGTGACTCTGAACGTGGCCTTTGTTTGGAGATCACCCTGAAGTTCATCGCCAAGATTTTAGGCTGTGTCTATTTTAAGAAGTCAATGAATGCAATGGCCCACAGCCCACTTTCCATTTTACCTGGAAAACTGTAGGCCACAGGCGACAAGGCATCCTTTTTGTTAATAAATAGTGCAATGTCCTGATGTTAATAACTGCACGGAAATAAAGAAGGGTGGGGGTGGGGCATTGTCTTTCCAGAAGGGAAGCTTAGGAGGAGACACTGCATAGGCTTCACTATTTCCTTCTTTGATTTTTTAAAGATTTAGTTTATTGTTTTGACAGAGAGAGAGAGAGAGAGAGAGAAGGGGGAGGGCCCAGAGCAGTCTCCATAGTTGTACGTCATCCGTTTCTGACTTGGTTTCCTTCCACACGGGTGGGTGGGGCTGTGCAGGGTGGGAACTGGGTGGGGGTCTCCCGCATGGGAGGCTCAACCCAAGAGAACCGAACTGGGTCCACACCCTGGTTCAGCACCTGGGTCCTCACGGGCCCGGCCCGCAATTCAGTCCCCAGACTCCGGAGCTGCAAGACGAGTGCTCAACCCACTGAGCCATCCCGGCTTCCGCGCTTCTTTGATTTTTTAAAAATAACTATCTGTTTAAACTGAAATTGCTTAGATTACATTACATGTGTTTCCTTGCAGTTTTGATATTTCCTTCTTAGAAACCCAAGTTTTTCAGCTGAAGTTGAGGTTCTTGTTGAAGCAGCACCCTTCTGGTTTTTCCCAACTGTATCTGAGAGGTTGAGCCAAGTTCAAACTAGATTCATACCTTCTGTGCTTTTCTTCACATACACACACACACACACACACACACACACACACACTCACAAAGTCTATATGGTTATAGATTGTTCAGAAAACTTTGGTGGGACTAAACAGATAAGCTGTACAGTATCAACCTCTTAATGTAGCCAAAAAATTCTCTTCACATCGTTGCCCTGTTTTTTTAAAAAAAGTTAAGTAGAAATAACACGAATCAAAGCTGGTCTGCGAGTAAGTGAACTTATTTAAATCAGGAAGGGCTCTCAAGGAAGCCGGAGTTCAGGCAGATTTCCCATTTTGCACCCCAGACCCCGTTATTGCGGGACACGCGACGCGTTGGACCAACCTCAGTGGCGCGTAGAGCAGAGGGGGTTTGTGCAATCGTTTCGTGACATGTTTGTTCAGGGCACGAAAGCCCAGTTCCGTGTATTAATTATGTGATTTATCCAGGTGAAGCATTGGGAAATCTTCAGATTTGATTCTTTTATTCACCGAGTAACGCTGTTCTTTGATGTGGCATCTTGAGCGACACCGTAGGAATGTCACAGTGACGCTGGTCTCATGAAGCTCATTGTCACATGCGAGCTGCAAGGATGGCACATTTCTGTGTCTCCTCTTGGACCCCAGGCGGCCAAATGCCCAGGGAGTGAGCTCAGGCCGCGATGCCATCCATGCACAGGAGGCGGTCGCCAGTTGAAAGACCCCCCCACTGCAGGAAGTCTGCGGGGTCAGAAAAGCTGGACGTGGGTTCAGGTCCCCGCCCTGCCACTTCCTGCCTGCACCCATATTCTGGAGTAGTAGGAATCATCGTCAGCTTGAAGTCTGTGCTAGAGTCAAATTTGTTAGAGACTGTTCACCCCAAGTCAATCTACAAGCATTTGCGAAAGTGAGAATAGGACCAAGGGGGTGCTGGCTTGTCTCCTGACGGCTTAGGGGCCCCCTGGTCTGGATCCCATAACCATCTGACGGTGACTCTGACCTTGAGCTCAGGTGAGGAGAAAGTGGCCAAAGTTTGTCTTAAATATGAGCCCGGTCAAGTGTTGACGAGATCCAGGAAGAAGACGGAGGGATGGAAACATCTTTGTGAAGAAGGTGTCTAAAAGTGATCATTAGTGACGACTTCTAAAACGTAAGAATTCTTCCTTAATGAAGTATTGGCAGGAACAAATCTTATTGTGTTATTGATGTTTACTCTTTTTTTTTTTTAAAGAAGTAAATGTGATCGTAGGACAAATGTGTTCCTTGTGTATGAGGGCAAGATACACTCATGTTGGAGTGTTAACATTGGTCGGAAATTGCACAATGGGTGTGCGTGTGGTTTTGCTTTATTTTTCTAAAAACGCTTACTATAGTTTTAGCATCTCACATACTCGTGTCTGCCTCTATGGACGGTAATAAATATCTCTCCAGTAGGTACCGTACGCCAAGCCCATGTCAAGTGTCAGGGACGAGAAACCATTTGTGTTTGCTCTTGAGGGGCTCATGGTGTGTTCAGCAGACACAGATCATAGACACACCCAAGTTCACACTCTAATGCACTGGGTGCTCAGAGAGGTTTATAAGCAAAGTGCTATGGGCACACAAATGAGGACGTGACCCTGATTGAGTAGAAGGGGAGGGAGTTTTAGACACAGAGCAGGTCTTTGACGGGAGCCCCGAGGAAAGGACGACATTCCATGCATTTGAGAATCATAAACTATGGCGTCTAACAAGACTGGAGCCCTGTTTAGTCCGTGCGCCTCATGTTAAGATGAAGAATTAGAGACTTGGAGCTGGTCCGTGATGTGCTGAAAGGCACCAAAAGCAAAAAGTTGAAGAAGGAGGCCCGGATCCCGAGGGCTTGGGCCCCTTCACTAATCCCGCCCTTACGTCCAACTCGGGCCAGTTAACCTAGGTTCGCTCCTGAACAGGAAACTGCTTCAGTGAGCATCGCGGTTTCAAGGAGGCCAGGATTCGAATCAACATCTAGAAGCAATGCTTTGAGTCATTGATTCAAGATAGTCCCCTTGACTTCCTTCACTTGTTAGGAGACACACTATTGCTTATCTAGACGCTAGGAACTTTGGTGCAAATAGGAATGTCACGCTGATGACCTTGTCACTGGCTGCCAGCAATCCTCAAATGACAAACGTTATTTATTATTGAAAGCATCCCTGGGAACTCATCCGCATCTGACGCCGACTTGCTGGGACCTGGCAGCTCAGAATTGGGCCTGGTGCCATGCTGACAGATGGTCAGAAATCTGAGTGGCCCGAACCCTGTATGTGTGCCCTGATTGTGGAAGTTCTGGGTGTGCGTCTCAGCTGATCACGCACGTGGCCTTCAGGATGACTTACCCGGTCGTGAGGAGAGGCTGTTGGCTTGATGGCTGCGTAGACGCGCGGCTCTCTGGCTGCACCATCCCGGCCACTATACGCTGTACAGAGACTGGGAGTTGTGTGTCTGTGGACGTCCGGAGGGGCCAAGCATCCGCTTTCTTGGGCTGCGCCTTAGTCCCCAAGTAGCCACACAGCGCCCTTGGCAGTGGGGCGTGGGGCGCCGCCATGTTCTGCTCCTGGAGAAAATGAGCAGACCTTGCACGTCCCCAAGATTTCAGTCCTCTTCTGAGAAGTCGGATTGACTGGAAGCTTGAGTTGAGGGCCTTGTCCGTCCAGTTGGTACGTAAGGCGGTAACGGGTGAGCAACATGGAAACACGGCTGCTCACATTATTTTGGCCATTTGGAATCATGAAATTAGTGTGGCCATATGGTGACCAAGTGGCAGTTATTGACTGCTTATTAATTAGCTGTCCTGCTAGCATAAGCATACGCACAGATGGGTCAGTGCGGCGAAGCTGTAGACACCAGGCTTCTTCGTTGTGTCACGCTCAAGATGCCATTGTGCCAGTTCACTTTCATTCTCACTCTCCGGATAATGAATGTGAATGCAGCCAGTCTGTTCATTCAATGTTGACACAGTTGTCGGGATCGGTGGTGACATTTTAATGTATATGAATCATATGATACCAGTGTAATTGGACTGCACCCTCATTGTATAATTGTATTATGCAAATCATCAGGTTTTACAAATGCTTTTTACATTTGGTTGCCAGTAAGTGGGATTTTTACTTTTTTCTTTTTAATCATGAATGAAACATGGTTCGGCATTTCAACAATTATTCTGAGACGGAGCATGGCAAAACGTCTTTCCTCATTAATTCCAGCACATGGATGGTGATTAAATGTTCATCTTCACGTTTGAAACATTAGGGAATCAGGTGGGAAATCAAATTTAGCGCCTTTTATATTGAATGTTTTGTACACATTGAAACACATGACAAAAATCGTTAGTACTTTCTGTAAAATTACCACACACTGAAGACAATTACTGTGCTAATTGATTTTTCCCATCAGGGAAATGAAGTAGGGCAATGATTGGCATGGCCAATCCTCGTCTCCTCCAAGTGCAAGAACGAAAGTAACCACTCAAGTGCTCCACTCTTCTCCCAGTTTGAAGAATAGCATGTGGGGGAGACCTAGGTCATGTTGAGCGATCTCTCTTCCTACCCTCCTGCCCTTTCAAATGAGACGTTCCTGGGTTGGTAACTTGAATGCGGTGGTAATTCAAATGCACAGGACTTGAACTCCCTATGACCCACCTCCACACTCCTCTTAACAAGGTCATCATGTACATTCTTTAGAACCAAACAAAGAAAAGCATAGACAATCTAGATTTTCATAGGCAGCTCAAGTCTTTACATGTATGTACAAGTTCCGTCTCCCACTGGCGGGGTGGGGTGCAGGATTAGAGAGACTGTGTGGTTTTCAACCTACTGGAGGAAAGCAGTGCTTACATCTGTTTTGTAGAAGCGTGTTTCCCGAAACCCGCCCCCTGCATGCGCTGTGGCTTGTGACACAGCATATGGTTCCCAAGGTTTCCAAAGAATGGCTGGGCTCTCTCGAGATGAAATAATGCTTTCTCACAAGAGATGTATGTAAGAAGCATGTGTAGTATTAATATGCCTGTTAACGTTACTTACATGCATGCGATGCCAGTTTATAAGTATGTGGTCTCTGCAGGTTGGTAATTGTACTTCTTGGAGTATGAAAGCATAAAGGATACAGAAGTGCTGTTAAAGTTTAAAATCTGATGAAGGAAACTTAGCGTTTTCCTCATACGTTTTGGAGCAGAGTTGATGATCTATTCTTGTGGGAAAGCTAGTATGTATATACAAACAGAACGAGAGACAGAAGAAGACTATCACGCTAGACAAGGATAGTCTGTGCAACATTTGACGACAGTTTTCAAGTGGATGGTCTTTGTCTAGCTTCTTTTCAAACAAATGAGACTGGGGGCCCCCCACAGGGGAAGCACACCCCAGTTCAGCATATGGGTCCACCCGAGCCGGGTCCAGGACCCGGATTCAATCCTCAGACCTCCGGGCTACAAAGCAAGCACTCAGGCCACTGAGCCATCCCATCTTCCACCTTCTTACGTGTACAGAGTGTGCGGGCCGTTCGTTCCTCATTGCTTTTGAAGAGTTCACGAGGAAAACCCATTTCACACCAGAGTCCTGGATGGAACGTCCTGCTTCTTCCATGGGTGATGTGGTTCTGCGCTGCCTGTGGTTCTGCCGTGAGAACATGTCCTACAGCTCCCGGTGAGGAGCTCCGGATACTTCAGAAGTGGAGACTCGGGAAAAAACGGGTGGCCTGGGGCACACGTAGCTATAAGAACTAGTGGACAGAACTTACACAAGCAATGAATTTTTAATAAATGCATTTTGAAAATAACTCTCAGTGCTTCTGGGCTCTAGATAGGTCTACTTGAATGGGATCTTTTGAGCTGAGCTCCAAACATTAAACTGTGCTGGCTTTCCCTGTCACCACCATGCTAGTCACTGGGGGATGGGATGGGAGACGGACACTTCCTTTCAGAATCTGCTGGGATCTTTGGGTGAGCTTGTAGAATTAGTAATGAAGAAAAGTCTTATGTTTCACAATACATGGCCTTTCAGGGGCACAGCTGTGGTTTTAAACTGGAGAGTTGGTTTCAAAATGATGTGAAGAACCAGCCCACTTCTCCATCTCTTCCTCGTTTCCTGCTCTGTCCGTCACTACACAGTTGCCACTATTGACCCTTCCAGCTGTCCAGAGGGACATGGACTCCCCCATGTCCCGTGTGATGATTCACCAGCTCACATGGGAACACACACAGTGACACACGCGTGTGCACACAGCAGGCATGAATATTTACTTGCGTGCCTGTGCCCAGGGTTCCGGGTTGAATAGAATGACCATCTGATACAACTGTTGCTCTTTGAGCACCTATTATGTGACCCTATCAACCCCTATGCCCGGGAAGTGGTGTGTTCCCAACTTTACAGGTGAGGGCACTCAAGCTTGGAGATTGTTCATGATTTTGCAAGTAGAATACATGAACTAAGGGATATCTCGGGGAATCGAAGCCGTTCCTCTGGGTTCCAAGCAGGCACTAAGCCTTCTTCTAGACGAGGCCGCTCCACAACGATCGGGTTACGTCTCCGGGGCCAGCCTCGCCCAAACCACGCATTTCGTCTTGTTCAGCCCCTTAAGTCATTCTTCCTTCTACACATAATGACCGGTCACCTGATCTATGCCAGGCGCTGTGCTGGGCCCAGTCTGCCGGCCTGAAAAATGCCTTTTCTGTGTAATTCTCAACTAAGGAAACACTAAACTTAATTTTTAAAGGTCACACATTTGTGTTCTTTCATTATTTTCTGAAATGTAGCAATAAAAGATAATGGATATGAGCCGAGAACCCTCCGACTATTTATGGCAAAGTCTGAAAAGAGCATGTTTTAGATTCCTAGGTTGTCCCGTTGCAATGCTATCAATCACAATTATGTCAAATGCATTAGCCATAAAAAGGGGTCTATTTGTATCTTTAAGAAGGTAGCTTGTTTCTTCTAACAGAATTATCCTGACAATTTTATGATGAGCTTAGTTACATAAATGAATCTTCTTTTCCCTTTTCTACTAATGAAGTGCCTTTAGAAATAAAGTACTTCAACTTGAGCATAATTGATGAGGAGATGAAGCACAGGCGTGCGGACTGCGCATCGTGACCGGAAGGCACTTGTTTTCACCTGGGCATCATCTCATACATTTTGAAATTGAGCGCTGGCTATCGTGTGTAGCTATACTTCTCATAATAAATGGAATTAAGTGGTGAACCCTGGATGATCCTGGGGCTCTCCTCTCGCCGCATTCTGATGCACACCTGCCTCCCCCCGGAGTTGAGTTGGATCTTGGGTGCTGGTTCAGTGAAGGGAACAGAGATGTGTGGAGATGTTCTGTGCAGACGGGGACTTAGAACGAAGCCTCCATCAAAACCGTGGCCAGGGCAGGAGCCGGGTGATCTGTGGTGCCCTTCTGGGTACGGCCCTGATTCTGACATAGCCTGGAAGGGAGGGATTCACGGGGCTGTGACCCCGGATCCGTGGACTTGGCTGTGGCCCAGGGATCAGGACGCCAGAGTCAGGCCCCACCCCCACGGGTGCTGGAGCCTGGACACAGAGTGTGGCCACGGCTGCTGAACGACTGTTAATACCGAGCCACCAGGGACTAGCTTCTGACCTGGCCAGACTGCCGACCCCTTCAGCACCTCTCCGCTTCCCCAGAGCGAACACTGGGATCTCCTGAGCGGCCGACAGGAAGCAGCCATAGATGTCCACGCGTGCACGCCCGCCTCTTGGGGAAGGTGACCAGATTGTAACATTGGTAAAGCGGGACACCATTGACTGGGGGGAGGGGGTTCTTGATTAAAAATTGGGTCTATCTCCCGCCGTTCCCTAGCTTGTCATGCATTCTTTCCAAAAATTGGGACTTTTTTAAAACGCCGCGGGACGCGGAACAAATTGTTAAAAATCAGGACTGTCCCGCCCAAAGCGGGACGTCTGGTCACCTTACTCTTGGGACATCCGACTGGAAACTCGTCATAGCTTCCATTCCTGTTGGTTCACGTAAGCGTGGCAGGACCGAGTGTCTGTGGGCCTGGTGGAGTGGCTTCGTGGACTATACTTTCAAAATTAAAAACACACGAATACTCAAAAAATGAGCAAGTCACTTAAAAAAAAAAGATTCCGGGAGTAAGGTATGGGTGGGAGAGGCCACACAAACGAAAGCAGAACAATCCAGAAGAAAATGGCAGCGAACATCCTTCCTAAGGTATTCAGAGCTACTCAGTAGTGATGCTGAGCGGTAAACAGTAATGGCAGTTTAGTCAGTTCTAGAAAGAGGCCACGCATTTGACATTCTCAAGAGTCATTTGAAATATGGATTACTTACCTCATGATGTCTTTGATTTTTTAAAGTTTTTTTATTGTTTGAGAGAAGATGAGAGAGAAAGAGAGAGAGAGAGAGAGAAGTGGGGAGGGCCCAGAGCAGTCTCCACAGTTGTGCATCATTAGTTGTGACACGGTTTCATTCCTCACAGGTGGACGTGGGGCCGTGTGGGCGGGAATTGAACTGGGGGCCTCCCTCACGGGAGGCGAGAGCCATCCCGGCGGTTACCAGGCGCACCGCAGTTCAGCCTATGGGTGTGCACGGGCCGGGGCTGGGATTCGATCCCTGGACCTGCGGTTGCCAGGCAAGCGCCCCACCTGCTGAGCTATCCCGGCCTCCTCGTGATGCTGTAAAATGAGGTTTGAGCATTTTGAATCTATCCTCACATTGTCTATCCTTGAAGCTAGATTGTATTCAGTTCTCTAGTCCTTAGAACATCTGTTATCTTTTTCTCTAACTTACTTTATTGTAAGAATACAGTATAAAATATATATATGACAAGGTGTGTGTTAATTGACTCTTTATTGTAAGCCTTCGGGGTATTAGGAGTTAAGTTTGGGGGGAGTCCAAACTTATAGGTGAATTTTGGTTGTATAAGGGGTGGATGCCCCTAACCCGCGCATTGTTCAAGGGTTAGCTGTAATTTTTCTTATAAAATTAATGCAGGTTTGCCAGAAATGTAAAAAATATTGACAAGCAAGTAAAATAAACTGTCACTCACCTTTCATTTCACCATCCAGTGATAACTGCCAGCCAACACTACTGTGCTCACACAAGCACTTCAATCCGTTTGACACAAATGAGATTTCTTCAGCTCAACCAGTAATTGTGTATCCATATCTAGCAAGTCTGTCCAAAAAGCAAGGAAAACTAAATCACAAAGAAAAAGAACTCAAACTTTCTTTTATCCACTTGAAGTAGCCAGTATTTATAAAGACAGATAACTTCATCAAATGCTTATTATAAGCAGGCATTCTGCTACGCACTCCACAAACATGTTTGCATTTCGTCTTTACAGTTGACCCACGACGTAGCCGTTCTTGATTATTCCTGGTGCACAGCTGAAGAAATTGAGGTTTGGAGTATTGAAGAAACTTGCCGAAATCACAGGCAGGTTTAAAGAAAAGTCCATTTCTTGCCTAAAGGCAATTTTCCACTATTTTGATTACACTTCTCTAGATTTAATGTGAGGTGGTTGCATTTTCTTAAGTGATACATATTTTCATCAAGACTGTCAGATTCTCATTCCTCTCAGAATTCCTACAGGAGCTGAAAGCCAGTGTTAATCTTTTTATATCTCGATCTCCTCATCTGTAAAATAACATGTTATTTTTTTTTACACTGACGATGTTATTGTGAAGATGAAAAATGAGATACTGTATTGGAGAGCTTCTAGAAATAGTTATAAAAGCCACAAAGTACGGGTGTTCATGTTGAGGGAAGGGGAGGAGGACCTTCATTGAGTGACCCAAAAACTGTCCGAGGAAACACGCTAACTTGTGAATCTTCAAGCGTATTGCTAGGATATGTTCGAGTTGCTGTATTTTTTTATGGATGAGAAAGCGGAGGCTTGAAACAGGAAAGTGTGCATAGTGAGAAAGCTTAAAACACACAGACACACACGTAAAACCCCAACAATGCAGAACCAGGATTCTACACGGTCCCAGCTGACTCCAAGCTCAAGTTGCGTAAACCTGAGGATACGAGAAGTTTCCTATGAAAACCTGGTTGAACTCCTGTGTTTCAGGAAGAGGTGGCAACAAATCCTAAAAGAAACCCAACTGCACCGAACAGTTACGATGAGCAGCACACGTATGCACGTACTTATAAAACAGGCCGGGTCGCCGCCCGGCTGCGTTGGTGGAGGCAGATGGCATTTTTCCTGTAAGCGTGTACTTTAAATCAAGCCACCTTTCGGCTTCCCCACGCCCAACGCTCAACGTCTATGTGTAAAAAGGTGTGAGGATGGACGTGCGCCCCTTCGGGATAAGCAGCAGCCCCGTGCTGCACCCCATGTCTCCAGGCGTGAGCCTCCCGCGGGCTGTGACGTGGAAACCTTCCCAGCGAGGACCGTGGCCTCGGCGGCAGGACTTCCGAGCACGGGTGACACATAGACGCGCAGGCCGCGGGCTGCAATGCGAAGCTGCCATGCGTTCGAGAGCACGGGGCGTTCACGACTGGGCTCTGAGCGTCCCGTGGAGGCTGTGACTGGGGGCGCCTCCGTTAGCCTCTGGGGAAGGGGCTGTAGGCGTCAGATCACACATGCTCGTGCCGCGTGACAAACAGGCCCAGCCCCCGGGCGTGTCACAGCCGTGACTGTGGGCTCCCGTGGATGCCTGTGGCCACGGCAGCCTGCAGGGTCTCAGCTGACCAGTGTCAGGCTGAGGTTCGCTTCTTGCTTGTTATCTCGCAAAAGAGGCTGCGTGGGACCCAGGATGGGACACGTGTAGGGAGAACATCACACGCCCTGCTGGGACTTGGTCCAGATGCATCTGCAGCCCCTGGGGGGTAGGGGGGAAGGGGCGTCCAATGCACTGGTCAGGAGGGGGGTGCTGAGCTGCTCCAGGTGTGTGAGGGGGCGGAGCATACACCACCTCACGTCCAGGGGGGCCAGGGACCCTCAGCGTGATGGTCCCCATTTCACGGGTCAAGGAGCCGATTCTGGGGTCTCTGAGCCCTTGCGTGGTGGGCGCACGGGTTTCCTTTCCAACACACACTAGATGGGGCCCCATGACGTCGTCTTTTCAAGACTCGGTTGCAGGAGGCGTTGGCTGCTTAGCGCTTCTGAAACACGGTTCTCTTGATCAAGTGCTCGTTGGCCATTTGTCTTGAGTCGGGCACTAGGCTTGAGGCTGAGGACAGACCCGTGGGTAACAAGCACTGCACTTTCCGCCTTCAAGGCACTTACACGAAGTGTGACAAGTCCCTTTCGAACACACAGGACGTCGTCACCTGTCTTTCTCGCGCGTTGGAACTTCCGGACGCCTTTTTAGATCAAGAGCGGTCTGTTTACCACGGAAAGGACTGGGCACGGCCAGGCTGTTTGATCATCAGAGGCGAGGAACCCGGTGAGCGCCGAAAATGGGACAGGAGAGCCTTATGTTCCAGGACCCTCGGGGTTACATGTTCTAATTTACAGTCTCCCCCCACCTGGCCTTCCAGCCCCTTTAAAGTTCTAGTCTTTCCAGGAAAAAGTGATTAGTATTTATTTTCAGATCTTTACACATAAAAAGGAAGATTAATGATCGGGAAAGCGGCCCAGTTGCTTGTGGTTGGCCTAGAAATACCTTTGGGTGTCCTGATTCGATGCCTGAGAGCAAACTGGGCGCTCGGCTACTAGTGGCCACCGTGTTCCCAAGGTGCCCCTTGGGGTCACTTGTTCCCCGGGGACGTCTTTACACTGGGAGGTAAGGAATGAAGGGAGCCCTTGTTAGTCTCGAGGTGTTTTTGCTGAGGGTTGCAGGGAAAACAGAAACTGTGTGTGTTCTGTCAACTTTTTCTACCTCTCCCTCTGTCTTTGCATCACACATTCACTCTTGACTTTCCCGACAATTCTTTTTACCACACCCCTGACCCCACACTTTTTGCATCTATCAGTTTTCACAGCCTTCTTGTCTCGCTCATAAAAGTGTCAAGCAACTGTTTCCGGCCTCAATCATGGAGCAGATATTTGTTGAGAAGCAAGAGAAGGCCGGTGTTCAGGCCGGCTCTCAGAGGACGGCCGTTTTCTCTCTCTGTACGACTTCACGGCGTATATTCTACATTTATTCTAGAAAGAGATCGCTCACCACCACACTGATTCTCCTGGTCATTAGTGACATCAGTCAGATTCAAACATTTTCGGAGAGAGAGTTCTCATGTTCGCACTAAGATAAACACAATCCACCAAGAGAAAATCAGCTTTCAAGCACTGAGAAAGAAAGTGGTGGTATTATATCTAAAGATTAGAATTTCAGGCAACTTTGAACTTGGTTAGAAGGATTTGGGGAAGAGGAGTGGCCAGTTCAGATGGTCAGAAGTGGCATTGCCCAGTCAGGCCTCTTCTGTCACCCGCATGTGTCCCTGTCCTGTCTTTTCTCTGGTCTTAGAGGACCCCTTCCCTCCCCACATCCAAGCCCTGTGGTCTCCAAGCCCCGCCAGCCACCCCATAGCCACAGCACCCTCTGACATTCGCTCTTTACAAGGAAATCGAATATGATAAACCTCAGTGGAACCCAGTATGTTTGCGTGAGTTTAACGAAGTTTAAAAACGTAACCGTGCACACCTCGGGGCTCTATCTACGACGCCTGCAGAGGTGCGCTAGATTTAGAAACAGCGTAGCGTTGGAGAGCTGAGGGAATTCACGCTCAGTATTTTACCTGAGAAGCACCCGGAGCGTGTGCACTAACAGTTACCCACGGTCACGTACCGATGGAGAGGATCCATGCTGGCCTGGCGGGATCACGCGACGTGCCTTCAAATTCAGTCGCCGTTATCTCAATACGCCGAGGGCCCCTCGGAGGATGCGGAGCAGAACCCGAAGCCGACTTTTCTCCGTGACTCTTCTCGTCACAGGTGGGGATCGACATGACTCCCTTGTCCGGATGTGGAGGGCGGCGTTCACAATGCGGGGCGTGGGCTCCGCAGCCCTAATTACCGACCGGCGCTGAGAACCCCTGGTGGCTAGAGCGCATCCCTCTGATGCCCTTATTAGAATATCGCTGGACGTTAGCCTGCTGCCTTGTAAAGAATTTCAATCGCATGACCAGTAAAACCACACCATCTAGGAGCACTGAATACTTTGTAAAAAACATAATAAAGAAAGCCTACGAAGGCCGTAAACCTTTTGTGTTCCCAGCTGCTTGGATATGACATAGGAGCTGAACACAACGTCATCTTAACATCGTGGGTTGAGCTCAATATTCGGTGATGCCTTTTAAATGGATGCCACACGTCTGTCGTTGCTCCCGAGGCAGCATGTTCTAAAATATTGCAAGTCCAGAAACTATGTGTAGATTTGAAAACATTGCCGACCGTTGACCCCCTCGGTTGTAACTGCACTCAGCTCTTTCTGTGGCCATTACTTGGGGGGTGGGGGTGGGGACCCTACAGACCCCGATGCGTCCTGCTGGCTGCTTAACAATGTCACTTTAATGCCTCATTTCTCTGCCTCTTTGCCTGCTGTGGGGCAAACACACGGGACCCTTCCACCCGTCTACACTTCCTTCTTTGTCTCCATTGGCATATTTTGCTTAACTTCTTGTTCCTTATTCGTTCTAGAGTTTCCTCACCCATTTACAGGGTTGCTTATATCCTCTATAGCCTCCCCTATCAAAACAGTGTAAGTGCAGGGAGTGATCTAGAAATCACCTCGGTGGTCCCGGAAGTTTGGGCCCCGATGCTAACTGTGCAGGGGCAGGGGACAGAATATGACATCTTGACAGCCAGGGTGCTCACTGTGAGCTGAGCAGCGGTCTGGAGACCTCCGGGAGTTCCCGTGACTCAGCAGACAGGACACAGTGACCACCTCGGGCCCTTAACCCGGTTAGTAAATAAAAAAATGCTGACTTTTGTACATTATCCATCTCTTTGAACCCCAGAGACCCTCTAATCCAAACTTGTCCAACCTGAGGGCCACAGGCCATAGGGGTTCTGGGACGGCTTTGAATGCAACCCAACATAAATTCATAAGCTTCCTTAAAACATGATTTTTTCGTGATTTTTTTTTTTTAGCTTATCAGCAGCTATTGTGAGTGTATTGTATGGGTGGCCCAAGACAATTCTTCTTCCAATGTGGCTCAGGGACGACACAAGGTTGAACACCTCTGCTATAATGTTTTCAGAAGCTTCATACCACATTCATTCATCTCTCTTGTTTGTCAACTGATCTAAATTTTTAAAAAAGATTTATTTGTTTGTTATTGTTTTGATACAGAGAGAGAGAGATGAAGAGAGAAGGGGGAGGGACCAGAGCAGTCTCCATAGCTGCACGTCATCAGTTGTGACACGGTTTCATTCCACACAGGTAGGCGGGGGCCGCACAGGGCAGGAACTGAACTGGGGGCCGCCCGCATGGGAGGTGAGAACCTTTGTCACCATCCCGGCGGTTACCAGTTGTGTGACAGTTCTGCATATGGATTTGCACGGGCCGGGGCCAGGATTCGATCCCTGAACCTCATGGTTGCAAGGCAAATGCTCAACCTGTGGAGCTCTCCTGGCACCCTCTTCTCTTCTGTTATTTTATAAGATATTCTGCTACTTGGTCCGGCACGAAAATGACAGGAGAGGCTGTAGTTCTCTGGGCGAAGGCGATCCAGGACCATGCCCGGCCTTCTGTCCGGAAACCCTCTCCCGTTTCATAAAATGCAAAACCAGATTTCTGGGTAGCTCACCTTCACCCGTAGCTGTGGGGCCTCAACCGTATACTGTTCACGTAGAAAAGGGGGGAAGAGGCCACGGAATTACCCACTTGTGGTTTTTGCCCCTTCCCCGTCCTCTGCGCTGTGCACACCTGAGATCTGTTTTCATACCTGGTTCCCAGAGGCACCCACGAGGGTGGCCCCCAGTGAAACGCTTCCCGTCCCTGGGCAGTAACGCTGCATATTAAACGTAACCACCTCATCTTCTCGGTCCAGTTCCTGCTTGATAGAGTTTCAACCTTTTTATTGTCCCTCCCCCCTTCTCGGCATGGAGCAGATATTACAAGGGCTAAAAGGGGTCGCACATTAACTGCATGAGATCCAATTATGGGAAAAGCAGAGCGGTTCTTCTGGGCAGACGGAGAGGCGGACTGATGTGGTCACATGGCCCCACATTAAGGAGCTTGAGAATTCACTTCTTTCCAAGATGATATATGTATGTCAGTAGGATTACGATGAAGAGACCCACGCAGCTATAGATGCCAAGTGACTAGAATGCCTATAGAAACAAATCCTTGCCATTAAAAAAATCATTTCGTATTAGATACTTGCTTCGGAAACGTACCGCTCAGAAATATATTTAATTATTTGAAAAGATTTGAAGGATGCATTTTGGCCTTCCACCTATTTTTAAGTAATCTTTACATTGAAGTTACCATTCCTAGTATTACAGGAAAGCTGTGGTCTCATACAAATAGTTAGATAATGACGGCGTACCTGCTGAATATAAAAACCATACAGTGTCCTGGGTGATCGCCAGTGTCTGAGAAGACAGTATATAAAAGTATATAAACAGAAGTATATAAACAGAAGCCCACTTTTGATAGCAGAAGCCAAACATGATTTATATTTCAGTTTGGAACATAAGCTACGTGAAGAAAATGATTTCAAGGAGAAGGTTTCTGAGGTAAAGTATGACTTGAAAGAACCTCAACCAGACATAAGATGTACTTTTTAAAACACTGTTGGAACTTAATCTTTGACATTTCTGATTTTTTTTTCCCTGGAGTTTTATAGTCAAATGAATACAATTGTAAGTCAATATTTATTGGAAGTTAAAAAAAATAACGTTATTTTTAGTACTAATTTTGTTATATATCAGAGTAGTATAAATAATACTGGGGAAGCCGGGATGGCTCAGCAGGTTAAGCGCTTGCTTTGCAGCCCTGGTGACTGAGGATCGAATCCCGGCCCCGGCCCGTGTGGACCCCTATGCTGAACTGGGGTGTGATTTCCATGCGGGAGGCCCCATTTGGTTCTTGTCCCCAAGTTCAGCCCCTGGCTCGAGGGGCTGTGTCTCCCATGCGGGAGGCCCCCCGTCCAGTAGAAAATGGATGATGTACAACTGTGAAGACAGCTCTGGGCCCTCCCCCTTCTCTCTGTCTCGGTCAAAAACAATAAAATAAATCTTAAAATAATAATGATACCAGGCAGCATCGTAAACTCACCTCGCAATTACCTGTACACATTGTCCACGAGGACATTAGCAAGCATCAGTGTGCAGCTCACTGAGTGAGCTCCCATAGCCCGATGCACAGAGGCATCTTTGGGAAATAGATTCGTCTGGACACAGGCAAACAGTGAGTAGGATTCTTAGGCCGCGCTGGGGAACAGGGAACAAGCTGGGTCCAGGGGCTCGGTGACCACAGTCCACCTCCTGCTCAGGGGAGACTCAGGTACTTGGTGCCAAATGAAAACCCACCTGGATCGCTGGCGATGGAGTCCCGGCTTGGCGAGCTGACCTGCTTGAATGACTTTGCACGAAGAAGGCTCTTCGGGGTGCGGAGTGTCTGTCATGTCCCCCAGGGGAGCGTGGAGGGGGTGGGCTGGCGTGGCTAGGAGGGGACACCTGCTTAGCCATTCGGTGTGGGCTACGTCTCCCCGACAGCCCACAGCCAGATCGCCCCCAGCTCGGCGCTGTTGGCTAAAATTAGACATGCGTGACCAGAGGACGTACTGATACGTTTCTATTAATAAAGGGCGTCTCAAAATTCACGCAAGATTTGAATTTTGCGTCATTTGTGCCATAAAGTGTTGCCAATGAAAAAAGAAAACAGCGTGACAGCATTTTCATTGTTGAGCCATGAAAATGTACAATTTTTAATGATAAACCTGTGTTTTCTATCAAAATGACTTCTTGTGTGAATTTTGGGATACCCTTTAGAGCAATAGTGTGACTTTTAGATGGAAGCCGGCTCAGCCAGGCAGGACCCTCACCCGGGCCACTGGCAGTGGTGTCCTCGCCTTTCAGGTTTGGGTCTGAGAGCTGGGCATGGAGTGGCGAGGCGGTGACCCGGGCCCCTGCTCGTCTCCTCTGGGCGTTTCCTAACTGGGATGTTGCTGGCGGGTGAGGCCCAATTTCAGCTCCCAGCTCCTGCTCTCACAGCCGGAAGCTTGCGACACTACCCGTTTTCTCCTGCAGGGTGCTCGCCCCATTCCTAAAGCTTAGACGGAGCCTGAGTCCCAGGCTGTCCCTCGAATTCCTCTTTCGGACATTTGTCTTGTTACTGTGATGCGTTCAATCGATGGCTACTTCCCGGATGTTATCCTGGGTTTATGGAAGAGCCTTGTCTGGGGGTGCCGTAGTCAGGACCCCCACCGCGTCTCACACACACCCCTGCCCCTTAACAGCTAAACCACACTGTTACGATCTGATTGACACAATTATTCGCCACTGTGAGAACCTTGTGAGACCCCGTTCTTATCTTTGTTATGTGAGAACACTGTGTGAAAACGCGGACGACAGTGGACAGAAGAGCTAAAAGTTACTTGTAAGAATACGCGAGTGACTTAAATGCCCTGTGCAAGATAATGCAGCTCTTCTATTACTTTAAACTTGCTTTATTTTTCCTGACTACTACAGAGCTTAACGTTAGGAAGAGTAAAAGCCGTCCGTATTGGTTTCCGGTGGCTGCGGTCACAAATGACCACACACGTAGTGACGAAAACCAGCACATTCGGTCACAGTTCTGAAGACCAGAAGTCCAAGGTCAGCGTCACTGGGCCAATATCAAGGTGTTGATATTCACGACTACTTTGGTGAGTTTTGAACTTCAGCTTGGGCGTCTCTCATTTTACTGTTTACTATGTAAAAAAAAAAGTCCCTTCCTTTCAAAAGTATAATACGGGAATATCCGGTTCATTTTTTTAAGTTGGGTTATTTATTCATAAACAAACACTGTTCAACACCCAGCTTGTGTGAGGTCCTTTTTTAGTTCTCATCTAAAGATTTCATGACAGGTGTGACCAATTAATTACCGAGCTTTTCATGAGTTCCCACGTCAGTAAGTCAAATAGATCGGCCCGATTCCTTCTCGTCGTGACGGAACCAGCCCGGCCCGCTGGAAATGTTTCTGTTGAATGCCGGGGCGTCCTCGCTGTGTTGCTATCTTCTTGGAAAAAGGAAGAACTACAGACTATGGCCGAGGAATCACGGAGCTTGAAGGAAACGGAGGGAAGCGATCCGGTTCAGAGGGCGCGCACCCCGGGCCCGCTCAGCGGGGGTGAAGGCAGGCCCTCAGGGACACGTTCCTGCCCACCCGCCAGGGCTTCCTGTGCACGTGTTTCACACGTGCTTTTAACACTGCAGGGCACACGCACCTTTAGCAACGCAGGGTAGGCCCGGGGTGCAGGCAGCCCCGCGGGGTCAAGGGGAGTGAGGTTTGCATCCAGACGCGGCTGGCTTCTGATTCTGGCACTTTTGTCAGCGTGGACACTTTATGGACCTTGCTGCATCCTTTCCTCCTGTGGGACCAGACACGGGAGGCCTCGCGATAATGGCCATTCGGCTAACGGAAGTATAAACAGCCCCGTGTCGTGCGGTTGGAGACTGTGTGTGCCTCTGTGTGCAGGAACCTTCTTGAAGAAGACAGTTCTCTTTGAGGGTGTAAGAGAAGTCTTTAGGGAGAAGGAACGAACATCAGGCTGTGAAGAGTGAAGAAAGGGAGGAGGAGAAACGTCATTACACAAGCGTGCGCGTGCACACACACATGCACACACGCACCATACACACACGAGGAAGGAGCAGGAGGAAGGGAATAAAGTCATGGTGGGTGAGACCCGCGCGATTTGTTCACATGACAGTGGAAAGCAGTCCCCACCGCATGAGAGAGAACAGTGGATGATTTTAGAAAGTCGGGCTGCATCGTTAGAGGAAGGCGCAGGTACGGAGAGCCTGAAAACTCAGGTAAATGTGGTTACATGTGGTGTGACAGCAGATGGGGACCAATGAAGGATGTTTGAGCAGAAGAGTGACTTAATGGACATCACTGATAATTTGCATGTGGAGTGAAAGAGTATAAAGAATGCTAATCAAATGAAATTGGGAACTGAGAAAAATATTTCTTCAGAAATAGACAACTTAATGGAAAATTGTGACAGTATCCAAGTAAATAACATAACATAACAACAAAAAACCCCAACCCTGCAGACTATTGATTTAATGCATCATTTAAGCAAGAGAATATCTCAGACCTGCATTATCTCTGCTCTATTTCCTCGCACCGTGGATAGCTTATCTATTTACTTTTCTCCAAAGAACAAGCACATTTTTCTACATGAATTGTTTGCATATGATGTCGAGTATTTAACAGTACGATAGACGGCATCTCAGAATTCAGCACGTTCAGGAGTTGTGTATTCTTTGCTATGCCGTGGGTTAGAATATCATGAATAAGAATGACTACAATTAAATTCAGACCAGCAGAGGCTCACAGCCTTCATCATCCTCGTGGGCTGAAAGCATATCAGTGCTACGAAATCACTTTTCAATATGCACAAAAGTTTGTAAATTGCAATTTGACCCCATTGTATGCATTTCAATAGTCATCTGAAACATCGAAAGGACCCATTTGAAATAATTATCCTGATTCCACATTGTGCATTCAAATGATGTGCTCAGTCGCCAGACTGGGGAAGGGACAGGAACATATTCCGTAAAACGCAGATGAAACGTTGAAGTCAGTTATCCCAGTCTGTTCTATCTTTAGAGGCAGGTAAGAAAAATCTACCTCTTTAAATGAAGAGGGCTGATCTGAAAAAGAAACAAAGAAAGAAGAAAGAAACACAGAAATTATACGGTTCTGTCCCTGTCACTACTATAGGAGAGATAAAATCTGCCTTTATTCCATGAGGGCTCTGTGGGATTCTTCGAGGACAGGAAAATAGATGTTAAAATGAAGCAGATGCCCACTTTGGTCACGGCAGCAATGCATAATTTCCTTGGATGCCCTGATATTCTGGAACCCGCGCCTAAAGGGGCAGCTCCCATGCACTTAGCGGTCGTGAATATTAGAGACCAGTGCGGCTCAAAAGATGGGTGTCCTTACAGAACACTATGACAGTGGCACTTTTGCGCATAACTACAAAGGGGGCTGACAGCCCAGGAGCGGGTGGCTGCGAAGGTTGAGAGGCAGGGCCTGGGGAGTTTCATTACGAGGATCCTGAGAGATCAAGGTCAGGGGCCTCCAGACTTGGGGGGCTGCGGGGGCTGCGGATTGAGAGAGAGGAGGGCAGGGGAGTAAGTCCCTTGTAACTGGGGTTCTTTGGGGTTGGGGGACTGGATGAAAAGTGTGATCTCACTTTTTGCTTTCGTAACTATAAACAAAACGTGAAAAGGGGTATCTTATTATTTGTGAAGCCCTGACTATTTTGAAAACCCCCTGAGGGAGGGTTGCATGTCAGAATCAAATGACATACCCCAGTGTCATTTGCGGGTCCCTCCCTCCCTCCCTGGGGTGTTCGGTGTGACTCTCATTCAAGGTTTTCATGAGTTCCTTTGGGAAGCTCCTCATTCGTTCTTTGAGTTCATCCTCATCGAAAGTGTATATATACTTTCTTGTTCCCATGATATGTTCTTCTAAGACAAGGCCCCGAGAAGAATGTTTCCCTGTTTTCAATGTCTTTTAAAACAATCTTTAAGAGAGTACACCCAATATTATTTTTCTAACTGGTATTTTCCCTGCTTATGCTAAAACTTTAACATTGTAAGCTTCACTGGTAAAAACTTTCTATGTAAATTATGAATCCGATTTAATTTAAAATTTCGTAAGTTATTATAGAAGATTGCACGTGAACACCTAGTTTTCAGATTTAGTAAGTTCTCATTCAAGACAACACGGATGTATAGCCTTCGGGCATTGACTTCCCTTAAGTAAAGCATGAAATCATTTCTTTCATCCAAGACAAAATGTGGATGGCAGATGCTTTTCAAAGGGTTTCATTAATTATCTCAATTTTAGACCACCCAAGAGTTGGAAGTGGTGCTGGAACTGAATGTGTAGCTACAGCTCAGAAGTAATGTCATGTCTCGTAGGCCTGACGATTTTCATAATTGAAGACTTCAATGGATAATTCGGTGTGTCTGTGAAAGCTGTGTACTTACCTAGGTTAAGAGGCTGGAGTTGCGGAGTAAACTATAATTCCTTGTGCCTCCTCTATTTTATGTTCTAGGGTCAATAAGATAATTTCTTAAAGTTAATTGCCTGTAAGAGACTTGCTTTCATTAAATAAAGTGTCAAGCCAGTCATTATCATGGCCCGCGGGATGTTTTTAAAGATAACCAAGAAATAACAAAAGAAACCTCTTCAGCAAAGTTTCCATAAATATTTACAACTCCCCAGTAGGCTTGGAAGTACTTTAACCGTGACATTTCACTACGTTACTGCCACCTGGACAACTGATTTATACCAAGGAAGTTAGGACAGTTTACGTGAATCATATGTGTCACAAGAAACATCGATGCCGAGACCAGAATCCAGTCGGTAGTCACCAAACAGTGTTACCTGAGGGTCATAAAGTAATCTCGCCTTTGCTCAAATGCCTGGCATTTTCACCACTTATTCCGAATGGGTAAGTGTCTGTCCTGATCACACTCAGTGACCCTGGTGCTTTCTGGCACAACAATGCTATTGGGTAGGGTGACCAGACGTCCCGCTTGTGGCGGGACAGTTCCAATTTTTAACAATGTGTCCCGCGTCCCGCGGCGTTTTAAAAAAGTCCCGATTTTTGTAAAGAATGCACGACAAGCTAGGGAACGGCGGGAGAGAGACCCAATTTTTAATCAAGAACCCCCTACCCCCCGGTCAATGGTGTCCCGCTTTACCAATGTTAAAATCTGGTCCCCTTACTATTGGGACACATTCTTTAACAAATTCAGTCTAGCAGAATATTGAGCAAACCGTTCAGAAAAACAGTAGGGTTGTTTTCCAACTCACTTGGGCACAAAAAGAAAGATAAAATTAGTTACCGTGTTTTTGAGCTCCCCCCACCAAAAAAAATCCAGGAGCTAAGAAGTGCCTACCGGAGTGGAAGCTGTGGATGAAAGAGAAATGTAATGCCTTGACTAGATAATAGGTAATGATAATAATAAAAATAGGTAATAATAAGGTGGCAGGACTGTGGTGTGTGTGGTATGGGGTGTGGTTCCGCTGGCGTTTTTAAGATTAGGCTTTGCTGGTTTGTGGCTGAGGATCAGGTAAGGCCTTATGCAGGAAGCCAGCAACTGCGTGACACATCCACGCTGCCCCATGAGAGCAGGTATGACAAAGCCTGCAGGCTGAGGATGAGAGGTGACAGGAGGACAGAAAAAGGAATTGGGGAGGTGGGGCTGGGAGGGACCCAGTAAGACCCATTGAGTCGCTGGCCTAATCTCATCCTTGTAAGTGGCTTCTAGAGCCTCGCCGACGAGCATACCCTCAGCGGCTCAGCATCACCAGGGAGACTGTTAGACAGGCAGACAGCGATCAAGACCACGGCTCCTCCCACCTGCAGAACCAGATGCCAGGCGGTCCCTGCGCAGGTTCACGCTAAACAGCACTGCAGTTTGGCATCGGTAGACGTGCTCGAAGGATGTATTGATACGTGAAATATTCCCGCTCTAAAAGCATATCCAACGCCAAGCAACATAACCGTGGCCTTTTAACCTGAGGCTAAGTAATAACAATACTTTGTTTTGGCGAATTTAACTCTAAAAATCAGAGTCTGTTCAAAGGTGCTTGCGGTCCCCTTGGCTGTTTCCCTACAATTGGGAGGAAACAGCGTACACTCGGACTCCCATCTGCTAAGGCATTGGAAACGGGGAGATTTAAGACCCTAGTAAGTCAACCAACTATTTTTCTCTCCTCCACGTGAAAAATGGAAGCCCAAGTAGTAAGTTTTTACTTTGTTCTACAATAAGTCACATGGCTGTGTGGGAAATCCTTTAAGTCTAACGTTGAACTTTTACTTACTTGTGAGAAATGTGGTCCTTGGAGTCAAGAGAGGATAACACACCAAGAAAACTCTGCAGCATTTTAGTCACTGAAATGTAGAAAATCTAAGTTCAGAAAAAGGTTTATCTCTTACAGAGTTCAAAGAAGAAACCAAAAGGCAAACAGCCCTTTCAGCATGCCCGACCCAACTCCCTCAGACCTGACCGCATGAGCTCATTATGCATTCAGAGCCCCGGAGAGACTTCCTGCTCAGATATCTCCCATTTTCATCTGATCCCAATTTTCCTACCCAAGTCTCAGACCACCCGTGACAAACACACAACATTCCTACCCAGAGGAGTTTTATAATGAAAGCAGCTTGTCTGTAAATGTGTGGAAGGCAGACAGCTCTGTGGAGTTTTTCCTGTAGAATACAAGTGTGAGGCCAAGCATGGAGGCTTACCGCCACCGGGGATTCACTGGCATGTCCGAGATATAGTCGCTGTCATCATCGTTGTAAGTGGTGGGCGTGCAGAGATGTGGTGCTGCTTCTACGCTGGGTGACAGTTTCTCAACTCATGTCATGCCCCGTATCCCAGCTTTGCCATATGTAGGAAAGTACTTGTCCCCACTTCTTTGCTGTGTCATTGAGGATATCAAATATAACAGGGGACATGAAAGAGCTTTGAGAAATGTCAAGTGCTGTGTACGTACTGGAGACCTGCACTGGTTCAGTGTGTTTTCTTAAAGACATTTTAGGGTTTATAACATGGCATGTGTTCTGGCGTTAGTTAGTAATATGCAGTTTAGGAGGTCTGATTCTGCAATCAATCACGTTCATTCTTTTTTTTTTAAGATTTATTTTTATTGTTTTTTCTTTTAATTGTTTATTGTTTTTGACACAGAGAGAGAGGGAGAGAGAGAGAGATACAGAGACAGAGAGAGAACTGAACTGGGGGAGCTCCCAGTTCAGCACATGGGTCCGCACGGGCCGGGGCCGGGATTTGATCCCTGGTCCCCAGTGCAGCAAAGTGAGCGCTTAACCCACTGAGCCATCCCGGCTTCCCCACGTTCATTCTTAAATAAATTCTTTCTCAGACCATTGAAAGTAGAAGGTAGCAAGAACTCTCTCCATGTGACAAAAACATGGATATACTTTCTTTTTTTACTTTGACTATTTTACAACTTTGAACAAGTGAACAAAACACAAACACAAAACTAATGTATTGATGTTATTTTTATTTCCATCACGACCACATTTGGGCATTTTGTTCAAGTTTATTTTCTCAGCCAATTCTTTCATAACTGAATATACGTAATGACTGATATATACCATATTTAGAAATTTAGCATACTGTATTGAGAGCTCAACATTTGAACTATAAAGATAACAAATGCCAGAAAACTTTTTATTTAGATAGTTCATTGAATGTTCATATCAATATATTTGTACATCATGTTTTTGCTTTTAGCAATGATGCGTGGAGGGTTTCTCTGTTTTTTTCAATGTGCGGGACTACTTTAATAACTGTTATCGTTACAGTTTGGTGATTCTTTCTCCTCAAATACATGAGCTGAATTCTCTTATAGTTATTCCTGCAATTATTCATTCAGCAAGTATATGAGTGCCTGTTATATGCAATACAATGTGCTAAGCACCAGGGACAATAATGATGAGTGACATTCTCTTGTGAGGTTCCTACTCAGGTGGAAGGGTATGTAATAGACAAGTAAACATAAAACTGATATGTTTGCTGACAGCATTAAGTTCTAGGAGCAAAAACAAAGCCAGACCATAGGTTTGGTAGGTAGATGGATGGGTGTCATTCGAGAAGGAAGGTTTCTCTCTGAGGAATGACATTCATGCTAGGTTGACCAGATGTATCATTTGAAATGGGACAGAAGCGGTAATACCGTCCCATTTCAAATGGGACGTCTGGTCAACCTAGTCTCACTGAGCTAAATTCAAGTTGTCAGTAGGCTGAGCAGATGCGCCGTATGAAACGGGACAGGACTGCTGTTCTTTGTCCTGTTGAAGACGGAATGTCTGGTCAGCCTGACTCAAAGAGAAACACAGATGATGAGAGACTTGACCAGGGGAGGGTCTAAGGGAGGGTGTCGTGGGCAGGGGAACAACTGGTCACACACCTGAAACACTAGCATGGTCCTAGGCAGTGAAAGAGGGCAGATACAGCCGAGATCAGGGTTAGGAACCGCGATAGGGTGGCGTGTGTCGTAGCGCTCGGAGTGCTGTTGTGTGCTCCATAACGACTGTTGGTTACACTGCGTATACAGTGGTGGTCCCGGGAGATGATCATGGAGCCGAAAAAGTCCTATTGCCTAGGGACATCGCGGCCTTAGTAACGTCAGAGCCCAACACACGACCCACGTGTGTGCAGTGAGGCTGGTTGTGAACACACCCACGGTGCTACTGGTCTGTCAAAGCACAGCACGTGCAATTATGTCCAGTACGTAATAGTCGGTAGAGAGGAGGCACCGCCGTGACTGCCTATGTGTGGACTATCCTCTACTTTGTATCCTCACGTAGAGTGTGCTCTTTCTACTCATACAGAGTGTGCAGAGCAGCATGGCCCAGCGACTGCCTCAGCCGCCCTGTGTATAACACGTGTGTTGACCGCACCCATCTCTCGTGCTTGATGTGCTCTTGTGCTGCTTTATAAACGTAGTGCAGCCTGAGTACACAGCGTTGAGAGTCTCCAGTCTTGTGCAGTCATGCTCTGGCTGTCACACCCACTCACACCCACTGACACCCACTCCCTGACTCACCCAGAGCAACCTCCAGTCCCGCCGGCTCCAGTCGCGGTTGGGGCCCTGAACAGGTGCGTCATCTTGTATCTTTTATATCGCAGTTCACTGCACCTTTTCTGTGTGTAGACACACAAGCACGTGCCGTGTGTTCCAGTTGCCGACGGCATTCAGTGCGGTCACGTGTAGGCTGGACCGTCCAGGCTCACGTACACGCTGTGTGATATTCGCACGCCGCCGAAATCGCCTCACGACGCATTTCTGAGAACGTGTCCCCGTCGTTACACGGGTCCTGGAGGCAACGCATCAGGAGGCTCAGATAACTACGGCGGGACGCGAGCCCGGGACACGGTATGTTTGGTCTGTGAAAAGCTAACGCTCTGTGAAGTGTGTGGTGCTGGGGGCGAGCGCGCGTGTTGTCAGAGACCAGACAGACGATTGCAGGAATGCGCGTGAGATGACAGGGGCTTGCACGCGCACGGCAGCACAAGACGTGATGAGAGGCCGTTGCGTTTGGGGTTGACGTGGAGGCCGAGCCCCAGGGCATTTACTTATCAGGGAGCGTGCAGGGCAGACCGAGGGGACCCGGGGTAAGAGCTGGGCTTCAGACGGAGTGGTTGTTGGGGTGCAGGTGCTATGAGCTGAGTTGGGGAGCACAGGACAGGAAGCAGGGGGTTCAAGGAGCGGGGGATGTGCAAGAAAAGCGGAAAGCCGCGTGAGTTTTCCAGCCTCATGGGTTCGAGGAGTCGTTAGGTGTAGGACGCCCTCACCGTTACCGATCCCTGGAAGGGGCTGGGGGGCGTTAAGGCACACGGAAGCGCTCCTGAGTGTGCGAGTGGGTGTTGCATCTTCTCTGAGGGGAAAGGTATCTACCCCACCCGTGCTGAGGTTCCAGGGCGGGGCCGCTGGGGCCGCTGGGCGTCCTCCAAGCCACCAGACACATGGTGGTGCTTTGCTGATGCATCAGATTTCCTGGATGAGTGCAAAGGCTTCGGGGGCCGAGTTTCAGAGGCTTGAGTGTAGGTGATTTATAACATCACTTATAAATTATGAAATGGACTCTGACGTCTCCATGACATTTCCTGGATGAAAGAGCAGGCTCCCGACGGGCCTTGAGGATAGTGGAGGCTGCTGGAGGGTGTAACCAGAGGAGCGGAAGAACCAGGCGCCCTTAGACAAGAGCCATGTGTCTGCAGGCTGGAGAAGGCACTGTGACCCCAGTGAGGATGGTGGGGTGGGTGACTGAGCCCAGAGACACGGGCAACCCCTCGTCTGAGCCCTCCTGCCTCTGGAAGCGTAGACCTGGGCATGCGATGGCAGGGCAGACGTGAGAGATGGGCAGGGGCACTGACCAGCCGGGCACGAAAGCCCGGATAGAGCAAAGGGCAATGGGCATGCGAGGCCCGAGTTTTCCGTCTTCGGCCGTCGATGGCAGTATTTGCAGAGGTGACAGGCGACAAAGGGAGTTGGCGGTCTTGTTAAAAAATAAAGTACACACACACACACACACACACACACACACACAGCATGGCAGGGACACAGCTGGATAGCAGTAGGTAGAGGAACAAGAGAAAAGAAAGGAAAAATCACATCTCTCAGTCTTTCAAGAGCTTTGCCCAGGAAGGGCCGAGTACCAAGGCCGGGTGCGGTAGCTGCGGGCTGTCTAGACAGTGAAGGGAGCTGGGTGTTTCAGAATGCTCACGCAGTGGGCTTAGTATAAGGTGACCAGACGTCCCGCTTTGGGCGGGACAGTCCCGATTTTTAACAATGTGTCCTGCATCCCGCGGCGTTTTAAAAAAGTCCCGATGTTTGGAAAGAATGCACGACAAGCTAGGGAGCGGCGGGAGATAGACCCAATTTTTAATCAAGAACCCCCTCCCCCCTGGTCAGTGGTGTCCCGCTTTACCCATGTTACAATCTGGTCACCTTAGCTTAGCAGGCAGGCGACTGTTGAACATCTGAGGAATATGGAAGCATCTGAGGAAAATACACTCCTGAGCAGGCAGAGGGCTTAACATCCAGGGACACAGGGCTCCACTTGTGGCGGACCGCCCTCCCGGTGAGGTGGCAGCGGATTCGAAGGGCTGGTCTAAGTGCTGGCAAGTTTATGGGCTCCCCCGAGGACGACACAGCCCAACAGTGTCGCTACTTGCGCTCCAGTGTCCCAGTCCCTCCTTTCGGCGTCGTTTTGAAACGTTGGTTTTAGCGCGTTCGCACCGTCTCGCCCGTTGTATGTCTCCCCCCTGGCCGCCAACGCCAGCCAAAACCAAACACCGAACGCGGCCCACGTGCACCTTGTCTCTACCCTGACAGGCACGAGGAGGGCTTAGCAAGCGGCGACAGGCGGCTAGTCCTTGAACTCCGCACAGTGTAGCAGAGACACTCCGCGGGTGACTGTTTTCACGTGGGCGCTGCACGAGAAGGCAGAACGAGACGCGTTAGGACAGCACGTTGGGTCGGCCGCGACTCCTGGTGACGCTGTGATGAGTGGCGTCCACAGAGTCCTGTCCTCACAGCCCTGCTCACTCCGGGTGTCTCCGCCGAGGGCTTCTTCTGGGGACTCCGTCCATCTCGTGGCCGGTCTTCCTCGCTTCCCGCCGCCCTCTGGGCCTCCCGGCTCCGTCGTCTCTGCCGAGCTGCCCTGACATCTCAGGATGGGCCCGAGCGGGACAGCTTCCGCTGTGTCACTTTGCCTCCGGCGACGTTTCAGTCTTAATTTGCTCGACGACCCACTTGTCCGTCTGTCTGGAGGTCCCGGTCTCCGTAGCGCTCGCCCCAACACGGCGTTTCACGTGAACC
>PVKE010003786.1:0-69433 GCA_004027555.1 Craseonycteris thonglongyai
AGGGGTCTCCAAACTTTTCAGCCCGCGGGCCGCATTAACTATCAAACAGCAGTTTGGGGGCTGACCACACACTCGAGGTCCAAATAAAAAAGAATCAAAACATAGATGTTGTTTTTAATTATTTATTTAATATTATTTTATTCAGATGAAAAGGTCTCCACGGGCCGGATGAGAGGGCCTCGTGGGCTGGATGTGGCCCACGGGCCGTAGTTTGGATACCCCTAAGCACTACTGTAGATGATCGTACTCCCATTATATTCATATAATTTTATCTAACTTGATTTACCATCTCTTTCCAGTGATCAAACTTGTGGTGCAGCCATCAAGGGCACCCCCTTTTAATCAGTCAGAGCACTTTTTTCACATAATCAAATAATCTACAAATAAGTAAGGCCAAAGCATTCTGAACGGGTTAAAATGTTTCTCAAATAAAATTTATCTAGCTGAGAATAGGAATCCCTAAAATCACCTTTTGAATATTAGGGGGTAGAATAATTTTACAACCAGAACAATTAGTGCATTGCATGTAAAACCTATTAACATGGTTTAACTTGCTTAAATTATTCATTGAAGTATGTGTGTGTGTGTGTGTGTGTGTGTGTGTGTGTGTGTGTGTACATGGAATTAGAGCAAGGAAGCAGGGTGACCTGGCTTTTCATTTAACAAACATTGTGAACAAGGTCAAAGCAATATCTCAATTTAACAGGAGACAGGGGCTTTATTGTGACCAGACTGTTTTGCCTGCCATTGGTTTGAAGTAAAACTGCATTGATAAGTTAAAAAAAATAGAAATTAGGGAATAAAGAAGATTCAAGGATGAATGAAAGCAATATTTCAAAGGCACTGTTATGAGTGTACAATGTTTTCGATGTATCTTCCCTTTATCTAATTTATAAATCTGCTAAGTGCATGTAAATATTAAAAAAATAATTTTTCCAAATACCATAGCTTTTGTTAACAGTGCCTGAGTCAATGTCCAAGTAAACACATTATCTGTCACAACATAGGAAATCATATGTTAAAATATTTTCCTAGCTAGAACCAATGTCTTTTCCAATGAAATGGAACCCCTAAAATCTCAATATGAATAAATTACTAATAATGAGCTCTTCAATTGTCTTTAATGTTTTGTCAGATACCCAAAGTGATCGAAAAGCTGATATTTAGAAGAAAAAAGAAAGGGGGTATCTTGAGGAAGAATCAGACTAACAAGAGTTTAGGGTAAAGCATTTCTGTGTCAAATTCCATCTGAACAATTCTGTGTTTTTAAAGGTCGGAAGCCCATACATACTTGGAATTTTTGCTCTCTGCCTTTGATTTAAAGCACAAAATCAAAAGCCTGGTCTATGAAAAGAAGTGCACTTGAGCAACTCAGGAATGTGCTGAAGTCTTTCTACAAATTAATCTCTTCTTTAGTGAAGTGAAACATCAGGACCATTCAGGACAGTGGGAGGGGCTTAGGGGCTTGAATTTGAGCCAAGCTTAATGAGGAGTTGGAGGCAAAGTGGAATTGAGCTGTACCTTGTTAACTGGTGAAAGCTGGGAATGAAGTGCATTTACTGGCCAAGAATTCTTTCCCTTTGTTGCAATTAGCTACAGGAGATATTCTGAGATAGTTTTTACCTTCAATATTCATGGTATATTTTTAAAATTGTCTGTTTAAAAAATTCAAGATAATTCTCCATTTCTGATCTCCCCTGCCTTGAAGATAAAAAGTTTATGTTCTAGTAAACATTTTTTTTTTTTTTTAATTTGGCCATTTTATTGAGACTCTTTCTATATTGGCAGTCACTGTGTCAGGTGCCTGGGAAAAAGCAACGATAACCAAAGACCCGAGCCAATGATTCACATTGCAGTGAGCAATGCTGGAATCTCTTGCTCTGAGCAAATTATTTCTTGCGGGCCCCATGCCCCATCTTTCAGAGAGACCCTGTGTGGTGAAATTCTTCTATAGAAAATGTACGAAGTGGGAAGTCTGGTAATATTGAGAGTGAATGTTCAGCTGGAACTCAGGAAACATGGCTTGTTTTTTAATTTTAATTGTTAAATTTATTGGGTTGACATTGATTGGTAACAATTACATTGTTTCCAGGTGTACAACTCTACATTACGTTGTCTATGCATTGCATTATGTGCTCACCATCCAGAGTCAGCTCTCTTTCCATCACCATATATTTGATGCCCCCTCCCTACTTCTCTCCCCTCCAGCTCTCCCACCCATCCCTCCTTACCCAAAACCCGGGTTTTATGACAGAGAAAAATCACCTTGAACCAGTTACTAAAATGTCCTATGCCTGAGCTTCCTTTTTTTTTTTAATGGATAGGAACCTGTTCCAGGCTTTTGTGAAACAAGTGCTGACCACATTTAGCAACAGCTTACCGTGTTTCACAATACAGTTCATTCATTTAGCATCTTCCAAGCATTCAGAAGGTCCTAATTTTGGTGTTCTCTCTGAGTCTGACTATTAGAATGTTTACAGGATAGAATACATTGCTTGGAATGACTGTTGAATTGTGTGTACATTCACAGTTGTCCCTGAGGAGGCCCTTCAGGGAGAATGGATCTCCAAAGCCACGAGTAATGTGGGTAAGATGTGCACGGGGGTGGGACAGAAAATATGTTTGTTTTGCATCATCTGGTATTATTTTTCAATTTTGCATAGTTTATAACTCATATAATAGAATAGTTTTATTAATAAGTACACATATAATAGGAGTGCATGTTCTGTGTGTATGTGTTCATAAGGCTTACAAGTAAAAGAGTGAGGAGTTTCCTGTTTAGAGGAGAGTCATTTGGGAATGTATTTCTCTTCAGTCAAAAGTGATAAATTATCCAAAGCCAGTTTAATTCAAATGATCTTCAATATGAACCTTGAAAATCCTCTGCATATAAAAACAAAACTACTTCCTGGTGGTGTTTTTCTCTTTTAACGTGTTTACCGTCTGATGCTCTGATTTGGAGAGCTTCTTTGAAATCTGGAAGCCTGTTTTAAAACACCAGCTTCCAGGCTTCTTTTCCAGCATGGCAAAAGCTACAAAAATAAAACACCATGTATTCTCCAGAGTGTTCCTTGACTTTGCAGGGTGTTTGCACCTGCAGACCCACTTTCATCTCTTTCCACTGTATTGTGAGCTCTGGGCAACCCGACCACAGTGACTGCAGCATCTAAAGTTCTTTAGCTTCTGGCTTCTGTCTGCGTCTGGCCATTGAGAAGCCTTGGCAGGGTATGGGCAGTGGAAGAAGAGAAAGTGTGGGGTGTTTATCACCTCAGTCTCCCCGACCAGGTGGTAAATGGGCAGTAGTTGAATGACCCCAACTTCTGTCCAGTAGACTTCTGCAGGCACAGCAAGCTTGGTCTCTGGGCGCTGGTCCCTACCTCTTCCTCAGGTTGAGAGAAAGAGCGATCTTGCCATTGCTGTCTCGTTTCTTGTTGATTTTGTGAACCCTGCCCCCTGGGATGTAAGTACCACTAAACTCTCCTTCACTGCCCCTTTTGGTTTGCATCGATTTCCAGTCAGGACTCTGATTGAGTCTCCAATTCAACTCAACTCACATTTCTTACTAAACTGCAGAGATAAGTAGATAGATGACCTACAGACCCAACTCTGACCACGTCCCAATTTTATTGTCCTTATATTCCAAGAGGTTTCTTGATGTTGTTTCTGTTAAAACAGCATTTTTTATTTGTTTTGTTTTTAACAATATATGTGAAAGTAATCTTTTAGCAGAAAATATTATGCCCATGGTTTTTTTCTTACCAGATGCAAACATATCCTTAAAAAAGGAAGTGGGTATCTGCTTAGACTATTGCCTTTTATCAAGTTCACATACCAAGCAAGAATATTATCATGTAAAGAAAAAGTACCACATGTAGTAATAGGAAGAGGGTGAGTTTAATTAGAAACCAAGTGCCACACTTGTCCTGATAAAGCAAGCTGACCCTGGGAATGTATGCAATTTATGACACTCTGATTTAAGTGCATAGAGATATATATAGTTCAGGAGAAAAATATGACTTGTTAAGTTTATATTTTTGAAAGAATCTAATAGTGTTACTACTATTACCAATAATACTTAACTTTTTTGGTGCTTATTATGTGCTTTACATGTATTAATATATTTAATTTTCATCCCAACTCATAAATTAGGTACTATCATTGACCTCTTTTTCTTTGGTTGAAGAAACTAAAGAATAGAAGAACAAATTCACCCAAGGTAGGAACCTATACAAGCTAGCTCCACATGTAAACTGGTGATTTTATAGGTTCAGGAGGAAAAAATAATATTGACTTGAAAAATACTTTATGAGTAAAGATAATTCTTCCTCCTCTCAACGATACGTAACACATTAGACTCATTAGAACTCAAAAAGAATTTTACTTCTGGATGTCTTCTTTTATTCCAGGAGGTCCTTTGCAATTACAAAAGGATTATTTTAAAAGAAGAGGAAAAGGAATTCTACACTTCCTGTGAGATATTTCAAAGGGATACATTTTTAAAAAGAGGTTTTGGATTTTCAGTGTTAGAACGTTAATGTGCATGTCATTTTTGAAGCAAATAAAAATGCTCATTTAGAGAAAAAACCTGAGGGATGCTGGGATAGCTCAACAGGTTAAGCACTTGCCTTGTAACTGTGAGGTTTGGGGATCAAATCCTGACCCTGGCCTGTGCAAACCCATATGCTGAACTGCAGTGCCCAACTGGGAACTGCCAGGATGGTGGCGAAGGTTCTTGCTTCCCATGAGGGAGGCCCCCAGTTCTGTTCTGCCCCATGAGGCCCCACATCCACCTGTGTGGAATTAAACTATGTCAAAAAACGAATGAAGTACAATGGTGGAGACTGCTTTGGGCTCTTCCCCCTTCTCTCTGTCTCTTCCTGTCTCTCTCTACCTACTCTCAAAACAGTAAAAAATAAATCTTAAAAAAACAAAATAGAAACAAAGAAAAGACCCGATTGTTTAAAGCTTCTCCAGACTGGCCACATATCAGTGTACTGTAAATTAAGCAATAGGGTGGGTGCTTATGGAGCAGAGACAAATATTTCAACCTAAGTTTACAATTAGACACCGACCTTGGATAGCTACTCCCCTTGAGAAGCTGTGAAATCTCCTAGATGTTTAAAATATGTCACACTGGCTGTTTGTTTTTTAAATCACATTTAACTCCGAGTGTCACCTAGGAGGAAACAGGCCGAGTTGGCAAATGGTGGGTGGGACGTGTGATGTATCCTGCGTGGAGCAGATGAGAGCACTGGGCGGTCTGGTCTGCTCTGACGCTGAGCAGGCCTTGGCCTTGCTCCTGACGTCTGGCTGCGGATGTGTCGGCCAGGCTGTATCGCAGATGAAATACGCTGCCACCAATGACCTCATGTTAACCTCTGAGGATTACCCTGCATTTCTGAGACTGAACTGCACAATGTGGCAATAGCATTTCCCATTCAGTGCAGAGTATAAGATCTATCCGGAAAGTAAAACAAAACAGAAACACACACACACACACACACACGCACATGCACACGCGCATGCACACGCACACACGCAGGAATGCACAACACGTGAGATCCTTAGTAGGAAGGAGAATGATTTCTGATGGAAAATTCCAAGTTTCTTTGAAAAAACAGCCTTGGGGAATGTCCATAGGAAACAGAGGCCTCAGACCTAATATGCTGTTAACTGTGCGTATGATTTCCTTTGAATGTTTATAGGTGGGAGTCCGGGTGTGGAATGTACAAATATTACACACAAAAATTACAGTACAGTGATTGCTTCCTTGGCCAAACCACTCTCCGGAAAGTCATGAAACTCCTGAAACACAGCAGTGGAATCCCTGGTATGTTGGAAACGTAAGCTTTTACCTTTGTTTAACCTCACAAGCCAGGTGTGACCCAGAACCTAAAGCAAGCATTCTGAGTGAATGTGGAAATGAGGGACACTGGTGTTGTGGACAAGTTTCCATCTCTCTGTCCCAGGGAGAGCTTCCTCAGCCTTACTCATACTTGACAATAAGGAAGAGATAGTGTCTCTGCTAAAGAAAGACTCCAAAACCAATGTCAAGTTGGTGCCTGGGCTGCATTCCGCATTGCTGATGTCAGTTCGTCTCCGGAAGCTGTGCAGTAATTGTGTGTGGACTTGGTAAAAGTCCAGCACTGATGGGACCAAAGGTCATGGTCTGGTTTATCTCCTAGGTCTGTCCGGGCCCCGCCCATCTGGCACATCCTGCCCTTTCTCCATCAGGATTATGGGGTTCTCAGAGCCCATGTGGGGCCTGGGGACGTGAGCTTGACAGTCCCATCAGGTGACTGCACCCGGGTGTCAATTCAGCTGCTTTTTGCTCTGAGACCTTGAACAAGATGTGCAGGTTCTATCTTGGCCTCAATTTCTTTTTCCAAAGGTCTTTTGAAAATATTTATTGTAATTGCACCTGATAAGTTCTCAGCCCACGAGTAGTGGTGAATACAGTTTACATTTCTCCTTTTCATATAGTGCCTTACACACTGCCAGAAATAAAGACAGAATTAGCGAGATCCTTACTGATTTATACTGAGCCACCATAATACACAGAATGATGGCTTATTTCCTCAATATAATACAAATAATGCTGATAAAGGTAGTAGTGCTAATAGTAGCTGCAGCAGCAATAGTAGTAATACTAGTAGTGCCACTAGTAGGAGGAGAACAGCTAAAATTTTCCAACTACATTATGTTTTTCTAAAAGTTAGACTCTATTTTGATCTTCACTACAGCCCTTGGAGTTAGGTGTTACGACTGTATCCAACTTATAGCTGAGGAAATTGAGAATAAGATCACTCAAGTTACTTTATCAAGGTCAACAGCGAAGAAGTAAAAGAACCAAGGGTTGCTTAAAGTTGGTTCCAAGGTTAATATCATTTAACTAGTACCAAACTGTCTGGATTGGACCCCAAGGCATTTCTGTTATAATATATATAACCATCTCTTTATTCAATCTGTTTGTGTATAATATTTAACACATTCAAATATGTCCAGTTTGTAAAATTAGAGGATAAATAACCACAGAGTAGAGAAAGTGGAAATAGAGTATGGTTCCACTAGAGTACTATATTTTTCTTATCACTGGACTCATAGGCATGAGAGCATTTCAGAAATTAAGGAAAGTTAAAGCTCTCCAGCACCTATTCCTTTGGTGTCCTTTACAAACAAAATAAAATAGATTGCCCTGAGTTTGTTTATATTCTTTTGGAAAAGATCTGATTTACTCTTTTCATATTTTTTGGCTTAAATCTGGTTTCCATCTGAAGGTAGACTGGTAAATGAACACATTGAAACTTTAAGCAATCCTTGAGTAAAAGCATGGATACTTTCAGATCCGTTTCACCTGCGGTTCTTCAGACCTTTAAAGCGTTATTCATCCAGCTTCCTGCTCCACAGATCGTCACTCAAAGCTGTGTCAAAAATCTTTTTCATCTGTCTCTATAATAGGAACACCAAAAGGAGGCAGTTTATTGAGAAAGTTTAATAAATTTTTAGACATCAGTACCTTTGGTGCTGTGTGCCAAATTTTGTCTCTCTAAAATATGTTGGAGCCTTAATCTCAATATGACTGTATTTGGAAGGAGAGCTTTTAGGAGGTAATGAAGGTTAAATGAGGTCATAGGGGTGGGGCCTTAATCCCATAGCATTGGTGGCCTTATAAAATGAGGAAGAGGGGTCTCTCCTGCATTCCTCCTTTCCTTTCCCTTCTCCTTCTTCTCTCCACCCATCCCTTTGCTTGCCCTTTCTTTATGATGCATGTGAGCACATGGAGAGAAATGGTCATACTCCTTCCTATGAGCACTTGGAAAGATCCAGCCATATGCGAGCCAGAAAGAGAACCCTCAGCAGTACCTGACTAGCCTGGCACCCTGACCTTGGACTTTCAGTCTTCAGAACTGTGAGAAAATAAAAATGTGTTGTTTAAGCCACCTATCTGTGATATTTTATTATGGCAGACTGAGTGAACTAATAAATCCTCTTTGAGGCATTTAGAATACTGAGGTGAGCAATGGCTATAAATTCTGAGTACAAAAGCCTTCTCAGTACTTTGATATCATATAAATAAACAACATTCCACTCGAAGTGTGGATGGGAAAGTAAGATTTTATTCTAGTTTTTGGTCTAAAATCATAAAGCCAACCTTAAATATTTTTTATTCCAACCACTTCAATTTTAAAAGTGAGGAAACAGAGGCACAGAACGGGGAACTGACTTGGCAGAGCTCTACATTTGTTAGTTACAAAGTCTGTGCTAGGTTTCAGATACTCCAATTTCCAGTTCTCTGTTCCTATTGAGATAGAAAACATTTTATCTCGACTAACCGGTATGTTTTTACCATCAATTCACTTATATGTTTTTATTTCTCAACCTTCAATGTCTGTGAGGTTATCCAAAATATTTTGTTTCTTTAATTACTTACCTTGGAATATGTGTTTTCCCTCAGTTTTTACTGTCTTCTAAACTACATAGTTATCAGAGACTAGACTAGTATGTTTTTCCATTTCTTGTATGTTTTACTCATTGAATAAACTTCAGTGTTTTCACGTATGCTTTTCAGCCCTGTTAAAGTTGATTTGGCTAAAATAAACATGCAAAAATTTTTTTTTCAATGTCCTGAATTTTCAATTATAGACCTTAATTAGATTATGGTCACTATCCTTGAATTTTCTTCACTCCTGCACTACTAAACATTTTTTTGCCCCTCTTCCACATAAAAGAGTGCCTCTGGCTGTTCAATTTTTAATTTTTCTTTCCTAAGCTACAAAAGAGCTTTTGTTATGCCCTCACGGGGAGTGTTGGTGCCTTGTGAAGTCTGAGGATGGCTTTGTCAGATAGGGTCTTGGCACAGCCTCAAATAAGTCCTCAATCGTCATATGTTGATGCTATGTATAGACATGTGTGGTACTGTGTAGGCGTTTTGAAGACCATTTCTGATCTTTTTCAAATAAGGTAGTTTAATCTCAACATCACATTGAAGTGGTGCCGAATCCCCTTTTCAATGGCTAAAAGGAGATTTTAATCAAAGGGCTATCATGGTGATGAAAGCAAATGTTTCTAGGGGACCTAAAAGTTTACAAAGGACTCTCACATACATGATTCCACAAACTCTTCACATTAAGCATGTGAGTGTACAGTATGAATAATGTTGCATCCATTTTGCGGTGATGAAATGAATAATGAGAAATATTGTGTCTGATTTGAGGACAAACCAGTATAGAGACTTCAAATCCATACATTTTGTTGCCATACAGTCTTTTTTGCCTTTTGGCTCTTCCTTCCACATTGCATCCCAGTTGGATATTATTTTACTTACGAAGTGTTTTACTGAGCTTCTTTTTTTAAAAAGATTTATTTTATTGTTTTTGACGGACAGAGAGAGACAGAGACATAGAGAGGCCAAGAGAAGGGGGAGGGCCCAGAGTCTCCATAGTTGCACATCATCAGTTTTTGACATGGTTTTGTTCCACACAGGTGGGTGGGGGCCACGCAGAGGTAACTGGGTTGGGGGCCCTCTGCATGGGAGGCTGCCCCCTCCATCCAGGGGCTGAACTGGGGGGTGAGAACCAAACTGGAGGCCTCCTACATGGGAAGCACACCCCATTTCAGCATACGGGTTCACATAAGTTGGGGCTGGTATTTGATCCTTGGTTCTCGGGGCTGCAAAGCGAGCCCTTAACCTGCTAAACCATCCCTGCTTCCCCAAATTTCTTTTAGGCTATCAGGATAGAAAAATAAGCTTGGATTAAATAAAATTTAGGTGTACATTTCCTTTATTACTCACATATTTTTAAATCACTAGTTTTTACCTCAGTTCCATTTTCAAACTAATTTATATTGTTGGACACATGCTATGGCTTTAGTTAATCATGGTCTAGACTTGTTTAAGCCCAGTCTGGACCTACAGAGTTCTACTGGGTCAGAAATATGTCAGCCATAGCACGTGTGAGCCTCTGTTACTATTTATGAGGGTCCATGTGACAATAATCCATCTTAGAAGCTTGGTAAGAGACTCAAGTTAATAGCTGGTTTCATGGCTCATCTTTAATATGTTAAGCAAGATATTTAACCTCTGTAAGGCTCATTTTCTTTAATGTTAAAAAAAATGGAAATAATTATAGTTTCCCTATCGTGGCTTTGTTAGAAACATTTGAATTTTCATAAAATAATATATGAAAATCCCTTTGTGTAGTGTGACACCTTGCCCCCAGAAGTTTACCTTCCTAAAATCAAAGCTAACCAGAGTTATAGTTTCAATTGTTTCTTGCCTGAATTACAAAGCACATATTTTTAAGCTTAAAACTCAAAAGCTATTCACAATCTCCACCCATGTTACCATTCCAATTTTAACCGCCTCATCCCCATTTCCACCAACTTCCATTGCAGTCACCCTGAGATAGCCACTGTCCTTTGCCACCTACACAGCACTGTCCTTCCTGTTCACGAAGTGTCTGTGTTTTATTTATTCCATTGCCATTTTTGGAAGGTCCTCTAATCCTTCTATTAAAGGACCTCACTCCTTCAAGATAAAGCCCATCAAGATTTCTTTGCTTTGTCCTCTGTTTATAAAGTCCCCCCCACCTCCACCCCCTCGCCCTTGCATCTATAGCAAAGCTTCTGTACTTAATGGTACTTTATCCTCTACAGTCCTGCCTTTTTCAGTACACTTGAAGGTCCCAGGGAAGGCATCCTATTGGATTTATCTTTGCATTTTCAGTCTCGGGCACAGAGCAGATTATCAATAACAGTTAGATTAAATTGAGCAATTAATACATAAATTTTGATAGAATATTTACTAGACTATCTGACTGGGAGAATGCTTTGGACAGCAAAACTTTATAAAATATTTAAAGTTCATTGAGTAAAACCCTGAACGATAAAGCACTTAATTAAATGAGATGATCACTATGATGTACTCACACAGTGCCTGTAATATGATAGATGCTCAAAAACTTTAATCCCGTCCCCAAGAGGACGGAATGTGTTCAGATATGAGGTGATCGGAGCAGTGCTTTCTCTTTGTGAGACTCATCCTAAAATTGTTGAGAAACTGCACAATCCATTAATATTTAAAATAATATTTGGATATATAGTTTATTCAATCAGATTTACTCTGGCAGTTTTGATAAACTTTGAAACTGTCTAGAAATGAATTTTGAGTTAGAAAATTTGCTGAGAATCCAGGCATTTCATATCCATTTTATTTTGTTTTCAATTTGAACTATCCTAACAAATAAATATACATAGAAGAGCAATTATCATAGATTGTACTCAGAATATGTTTATGTAGGTCAAATTAATTTCTTATTTGCATAACTTCCTTTTTCCTCTATCTAGAGAATACAATTTGAATCTTACTAAATAATATGTACAAAATTGAATAGTTCCTTGGAATCTATTTTTATGTTACTCTTAACTATAGAAGCACTAAACTGGTTCTGACTCCTTTGTTGACTTTAATCAGATATCTTTTTTTTTTTTTTTAAATAAATTTATTATTTTTTTTAATTTTTTTTTTTGACAGAAAGAGAGAGAGATACAGAGACAGAGACAGAGACAGAGAGAGAACTGAACTGTGGGAACTCCCCAGTTCAGCATGTGAGTCTGCCTGGGCTGGATCCGGGATTCGATCCTCAGTCCTCGGGGCTTCAAAGCGAGTGCTTAACCCACTGAGCCATCCTGGCTTTCCCTAGATATCTTAAATTTACCCAAATTGAACTTATCCTTCTGTTTTTTGTCTTGGGATTCAGAATCACCCATCTGACTGTTCTTTGGCGTTGGTGTGGGAGATGGCACCATTTTATGGGATATATCAGATCTATTAGTAAGATTGCTTAGGAGAAAAGCAGTTTTGGTTTTCTTTTTTTTTTCTTTTAAGATTTATTTTTATTGTTTTTGACAGAGAGATGAGAGAGAGAGAGAGAGAGAGAGAGAGAGAGAGAGAGAGAGAGAGAGAGAGAGAGAAGGGAGAGGGCCCAGAGCAGTCTCCATAGTTGTACGCCATGAGTTTTCCATACAGTTTCAGTTTATAGGTGAGTGCAGGGCTGTGCAGGGCAGGAACAAGGCCCTGAGCCTCCTGCATGGGAGCCATGCCCCGCTGTGGGCTTCCTACACCTGAACAGGGTGCCCACCCCAGTTCAGCATATGGGTCCTCACGGGCCTAATGGCAGCCCCTGCTTTTGTTTGTTTGTTTGTTTGCTTGTTTGATTTTCTTTCTTTCTCTCCCTTCCTTCCTTCCTTCCTTGTTCCTTTCTACTTTTTTCTTTCTTTTTCTCTTTGGATATCAGATTATAAAGGCCCAAATTAGGGGAAAATAAATTGTATCTCAATAACCCTAATGCAAAACTAAAGTTATGTCCTTGGGTAGAAAGAACAGAGATAATTTCCCCATATCCTTTATATTTACAAAATGAAATGTAATGAGAACAAAAAGGGATAAATATCTGGCATCAAAACTTTCAAGTCCTCTGCCGTTGCTCCGGTTTACATAAGCGCTAAACCTACTTTCTGACACGTCCATCCTCAGCCCTGACAGATGTCCCTCAAATAAATAGGCTCACAAAAGACCAGGGAAAGAAATCTTTCTGTATTTAACGTTGTCAAGCATTGGTCTCCATGTGTGAGATAGGGATAATATTAATCCCTGTCTCATAGTTGTTGAGAGAATTAAATCAGGTCATTAATGTAACCAAGTGCATGCTTGGTAAGGGTTAGCTATTAATAGTAAAGCTCGACCTTTAACTGCAAACTTTGAATCAACATCCTGTTAATATTTAATCTTAATTTATGTTAACTCTAATAATAATCATGCATTGTTTTCATAAAACATGATTTAAATCAACGATAAGGCATTAACGAAGAAGACTGGCAAAGGCATAGCCTTTGGGAGGAATGCAGAGACCTGTGCGTTTACTCATGCGTCTCCACACCTGTCCACCCACATGTCCATCCACCTGTCTATTAGTCTCCCTCCCAAATTCCATTCATTTGCTCAGTACATATTACGTTTGTAACTCTGTCATGCCAAACCAACTGTGTTGGCTTTAGAAACGTGTTATCTTGCCTAAGCTGAACTTCATTTTCCTGAAGTCCTGTTCCTCTATGTTTGCTATTAATGTGGGCTCCCAGAGAGATTCTTGTGTGAGATTTGAGGAGTGCAGGTGAGACGGCCACCATTGCATAGCTCGTCCACATTGTTTTCTCTGCTGCTGCACTCCCGGTGTAAGGCAGTGGCCAGGCCTGCGACTGCTCCCCTCCCTGGATCTGTCTCTAGCTGCTCTGCTTCCCAGACTAGGTGGGCATTCTTGGTTCTGTGACAAAGTGCCCTGGCTTCTTTCTGCAAGATACCTGTACCATAAAGGTCGGAGTCAGCGAGAGGACATGGGCTTTTCAGCCTGTGCTCCTGAACTCCAGGTCTTATTTGTGGTTTCAAGATGCTGTTGCTTCTCCCTGCTTCATATTATCAATTCTTCCCAATTGTATGCCCCATAGACTTCAAGCTTTAGCGTCAGGCTTGAATTCGGTATCCGTACAGAAACTGCTTAAGAGTTAACCTGTTTTCACAATTGTAAATGGTCTAATCTCTGTAACCATTTCTTTCATGTAAATATACATCTTAGAGGTTCTGCTTCTCTGAGTGAATATGGACTCACACACAAACTATCATAGATCTGCCCTCATTGAGTCATATCCTGGCCTCCTAACTCATTTAGAGTAACCAGTGTGTTTTCACATATACATTTTAATTCTCTGCAATACCTACCACTCTTGGTAATGCTTCCAGCTTGGTTTATCCTGCTTCCTTGCATGCTGTTATGTTTCCTTCTAGAATGTAAATACTATAGTAGTAAATTTTGGTTTTATCCACCAACTCTTAGGGCAGTGCCTGACAAATACAATGCACTTAGGAAATTCGTGTTGCGTTAATGGATGAGACCATAAGAGTGATGGTTCTAGAGTAAGGTGACCAGATTTTAACATTGGTAAAGCGGGACACCATTGACCAAGGGGGGGTGGGGGGAGTGGGTTCTTGATTAAAAATTTGGTCTATCTCCCGCCATTCCCTAGCTTGTCATGCATTTTTTCAAAAAATTGGAACTTCTTAAAAATGCTGCAGGACGCGGGACAAATTGTTAAAAATCGGGACTGTCCTGCCAAAAGCGGGACGTCTGGTCACCTTATTCTAGAGACAGTATAAAAAATGGTTTTAAGAAGGGGAAACCTAGAGACGAATGGTTAGAAGGCTTTTCCAGTGAGCGTTGCTTCATTTGACCACCACCCTGGGGCCAGCTGTAGCTCTGATGGTGGCTTTGTGGGTACTGGAAGTGTGCCACCTCTAGAACCTCACTGATCTCAGCTTCTTTGTCTCAGGATATACTTGCAGATTAGCTGGTTGGTCAGGAGACTTAATGCTCCTTGGGCCACCCTTTCCATGGATAGGGGTAGGGAGACAGTGGAGAAAGAGGCTCTTCCATTCTTCAGAGGGAAGATTCTGAAGCACCTTCTATCATAAGTGGTGCTGTAGAACCTCCCCGACACCACTGGACTCCATGACTCATAGTGGGAACCAGCACAGTGACTCACCTTCGATGGCCCTTTCTGCCTTCCCTGTTTCACTCCTTGATTATCTTATTTCTATTTACTGGAGTCACCTCACCAACAAACTACCTGCACCCAAGTTCCTGTCTCAGATTTTGCTGTTAGAGGAAACTGAAACTCAAATGAGTTCGAACTAATTTTTGCAATGCATATAACTATGCCATTCCTTTGAAATACCAATGCCTCTGCTCATCCACTTTGATACGTACTCCAAAGAGGCCGGGAATAAGACCAATCAGTTCTTTCAAGGACATTGTAATGAGGGTGCTGTACTGAGCAAGCATAGTAACTGTATAAACGTGTGAACACGCACCCACTAGAGTGCATTCTCACCATAGCTAGATCTCTTCTCCCAGTTTTACTATTGGAAACAGAAAAAGAGGCAGAAGGAGATGGAAAAAAAACTTGTGAGCATATTGTTAAAATTGAGAGAGGGCAAACAAACCAAAGACACATGTTCACCCATTGCTTCATCCTACAGATATTCCCCAAGAACTACTCCCTGTTAGACACTGTTCTATATACAGGAAATATAATTATAAAAAGACATAAAAATTCTTTCTCTTCATGGGCTGTTCAATGAGTGCATCTTCATTGTTATTCATCAATGAAATGTGATTTTAAAATGCTTAGCTGGCATAAGGGAATCTGTGATTTGTAGCTACAGAATCTACTGTCATTAACTCATTCATTAATTCATTAAATATTTAGTAAAATGGTCCTTTCCCATACATGATAACTCCTGATCCAACGTGTCATTATTCTACCACTATATCTGGAAAGATAATTAAGATTAAAATATCTCAGCAGAATTGTAATTGTACTAAAATTCAATGGGTGACAAATAACAGAAACCAGTCTACTCCGTTTAAGAAAACAAAAGAAAAGAACAAGGACGAATTGAAGTGATACTCTGGCAGCTCAGCAAATCTAAGGATAGGGGATAGTTAGGCCTTAGAAACAAATTGGAACCAGATATTCAAATATTGCTGTTTCTGTCTATTTGTATTAGTGGACTGTTGCTACAATAATGCTGAATAAAAACCATGTCAAGGGTGCATACAACAGCAGAAATTTATTTTTCTTGCTCATGGATCTGCAGGTTAGCATGAGATCTTACGTCAGGCTGTGGCGTGGCTGGACTTGGTTGGGGTTCTCTTTAGGCTGTGGATTAGATTAAGGGCTACTAGACATGATTTCTCATCTCTTTGGACTGAAAGTCACTGAGAGGGTGTTCTTTAGTGCATCCCTGGAATGCATGAGTCTAGGCAGAGAAGTAAGGGATTCTTATTAAAGCTTCAGCCTGCAACTGGCATACAGACATATTGATCCACATTCCATTGGTCAAGACAAGTCACCTGGCTGACCCCAACATCAGTGATACAAAAGAAGATGCTCTACTTCCAGGGGGAGGCACCACAAAGTCACCTGGCAAAGGATGTGGCTATATGAGAAGTGACCATGAAGAACTGGGGAGTAATGATCCAATCCACCATACTCCTTCATTCCGTGCATTCAAATATACAATCATTACGACATCACAAATCACTCAGTCTCCCAGGCCAAAAGCCTCAGAAAGGCCTTCGACGTGTCCAGGTCATAATTTCCTACATCCATTCGGTCATAAAGTGTCCTGTATTCTTCTTTCTCACCTCCATCCCTTCTTTCATTTTTATTATTACTTGACTTTAGGTTTTGTATTATCGTATTAATGTAGGTTTTATTGTGTTTAGATTATTATACAAATTTTATTACTGTATATTCATATAAACATAATGTATAAATATACAAATATAACTTAAATATAAGTATTATATGTTGATAATTTTTTTATCTTATGAACTGGTTTTCCTGCCCCCAGCCTCTCTCCATTGCTATCTACTGTCCACACAGCACCTGGAGTTCTTTATTTCACTTTTCTAAAGTACAATTCTGGGATTTTAGTTCTTTTCTGAAAGATCTTTAATAATTTCTCATTTTCTGAGATTAAAATTCCTTAGTGTCCATTTATAGTCTTCTGTGAACTCATTTTTTTGTTTCATTTTCTTCTGTCACCCAGCATGAACTCACACTCCAATCACAAATTATTACATGTCATGCCTGTATATTTCTGTGAACTTAAATATGAATTTCACTTTAAGGACTTCCTGTTATCTGCCTCATAAATATCTGCCAGTTAGGTTTTTCTTTAGCCCTCACCTCAAATTGCACATTTTCTGTAAAAACCTACCTGAGTTAGTCTTTCCTTCTTCTGTCCCACCATAAGACTTCATTTATCTAACACACTCTTACTGTTTGCCACATTACCTGAATATTTATACTATTAAGCATTCTATATACCACATTTATTTTCATCGCTGCTTTAACCCTTTGAGGTGGGCATTGTTATCTCCATTTTACTGATAAGAAAACCAGGATTCAGAAAAGTTAAGTAACTTAGACGAAGTCAATGTACTCAGGGAGTGAAAAGGACAGTGTTCAAAGCCAGGTGCACTTAACCTCATGGGACGTATTTTCTAAAAATGTTACGTTATAATGCTTTACAGTATACAGTTCCTGATTTGTATGTCTCTCTGTTTTTCTGCTGGTGTGATTTAATCAAACCAGGGACCTAGTTTCATTCATTTTTGTGTTAGTACCATCCATAATAGTGCTCGTGTCCCCAGATATCTGTTGAACAGGTTACAGTATGAATAAACAAGCACTAAAGTGAAATGTAGTAAAACGGTAGATTATCCAGTGACAGGTGCCTAGGAATGTGGTAGAAAAGCGAGGGAGACATGTAAAGAAAATACCTGGAATTAGAGTAGAATAGAGAGAGGATTTGGAGGGGGAGAAAAATGTTAGCTGTCCACTAGTCAATGCCAAAGGAAATTGCCTTATGGATTGAAACAGCCCTCTAGGATTTCCAACGGGCTGTAGAAGGCAGTCCTGATGTATCTTATAGTGCATGTTTTATCTCATTTTCTTCCTGTTGTAAAAACGACTCAGCTCTGCTTGGAGTGTGAAAGTGTTTATTTTGGCTTTTTGAATAATATCCTGGGGAGAACTACCATGTTTATTGGGGGATGGGGGGCGGGGACTTCAGAATTGGCTTTATTAAGCAGAACATTTTGCTCTAAAGACATCATGAAGTAGCTTTCTTTTCAGAGCTCCCATTCCCACTCTGCAGACTGTAATTACTAACATAAACCTCTAGGCACTCTCTTGTCATCTCTACCTGAATGTCTTATCTTTTTTTATCTGTGATCTTTCTCCTGCTTTAATAGTTTGAAGAGCCCCTGGCTACTCTCTAATGAGAGGAAGCCAGGTTCCTGTTGCCTAGGTCAACCTCTATTGCTTGGAGGGAGAAAGAAGAAAGTTCACTGGAAGGTAAAGAGGGGGGGAAAGTGGCAGACAGAATCTCCTAACGTCTTTCTGTTACTACCAAGAACAACCAGCTTGATACTGAATTTTTGTTTTTGCTTGACTGAAGTAAAGAAAAATAAAAAAGGAAAAGAAAATTATAACCCTACAATATTTCCCTCAGGGGAATTAGCCTTATCTTGGTGTTCCCCTCTATCTCTCCTGTGATCTCTTAATGCTGACAAATCTGCTAAACAACAAGCCAAGGTGTTTCCTTCAGGAACCTCAGTCCTCTCCTTATAGCCATTGGTCCGGGGTGAGGTTTTTCAATTAGTGCCAGCTTCAAGCCGGCAGCTTGCATACTACTGCAAAATTTATGGAGCATGCTGATGGGGACAATGTGGCTCCCTGGGAAGGTGACAGGAATTGTCTGAGGGGTTGGTTTTGTAGGTCTGAGCACTGCAGCAGGGACATGGCTTGTCCCTTTAACTGTGTGGATTTCAAAAGGTTGCATGCCTTGTTATCTGTTTTGCACCCTTGACCAAAAGCTACTTTGGGAGCACTAGACACATCATAGAATACACTAGAGTATTTTTCACGACCTCATCTCCTGTTTTGTAGAGATCACATTTTATCCAAGCTTCAAGTTTCTAGGGTGGTAAAAAAAGGGAGTGATGTGCTTGATTGGTTGGTTACCTATTTTATATTAATCTATTTTATATACAAGTGGCCAGGAGTTAAAAGAATGAATGCTAGTTTTAAATGGTAGTGAAAGTGCCTGGCATAGTGCGTACTATATGCAGTATGCACCAAATGAGCACTAGGAGAGGAAATCGGGTGTAGACTCTGAAGCCAGATAGCCTGGATTTTAATCCTGGTTTTATTCCTTATCATCTGTACAAACACAAGCAGTTACTTACCTCAGTTTATTAATCTATAGCATAGGGCTAATAATAATTATGTCTCCTTGGGATGGTCTAAGAACTGTGTAAGAAAATACATGTGCATTCTTTTATATCTGTTTCATAGCAGGTGCCTCATTAATGATAATTATTTGCTGAATAAGAATAATAAATAGAGACTATAGATCCTAGCCACTGTCCAGTTCTACTTTTCTTCATTTCTCAAGTAATATCTGAGATATGGCTGACCATAATCAATTATACTGTTTTATAGCCATAGCATTTCTGAAAGTAATCTAAGAAGGAAAAGGGTCAGTCTTGTATAATATTTACAAATATCATATCTTATATACTACATTGTATACTATATACATTATACATACTATATTATATATTATGTATTTAAATATAAACCTTTGTTTTCTTATATAATACATCTAAATTGATATACAAAGGCAGTCCAGAAAGTATCCAGTCATATAATTGTCCTTGTTATATTGGCAATGGGTGAAGTCTTTTCCAGACAGCCCTCATATATACTCATACATATATCATAGTATATAACTATATTATACCGATATAATCTTATTCGTAAGTCCATTTCTGATACTGTTGTTAAATGTAAAATGTGTGCTTCTTTACAGAGAGGAGAACAACTGATTTTGAAACCTGAGTGTCAAGATTGTGATTGTGTTTATATTAGCTGCTTGAAAACTGATGTTTTGATATTCCTGGTTTAGAGAGTATTTGTTTTATAAGCTTTTTAGATACTATTTGATTTGGGCCAAAATAGTCTCCTGGGAACAGCACATTCTGACACACACTGATCTAATGTGGAGATAGGTCATCAGCGTCCAGACGTAAGATGGATGGGGATGGTGTCAGACAATTTTGCTTGGTCTTTTGCCTGGCTCAAATAGCCTCTCAGAGTGAGCTTCCACCTCATTTTTTTGGTTGGTTTATTTAAATGTAGTCTCTCCCATAAAGAAGCCAATAAAAAATCAAGAAAGTTATTGAGTATTTTTAGTGCTACACACAAAACAGTTGTCCGAGGGACCGTTAGTTTTGTGTACACATAGTGACAATCAGGGACTGGTGTTGGCCAAATTATAAATCAAAAGAAGCATCCAAGAGTTGGGGAAAAGACGTGAAGGCTAGCATGAGATGCAGCAAGTTTTGATTCTTAACTCAAAACCTGCTACCTGGTGACCCCACAGTTTTAGGTTTCTAAGTCAAGCTTAGAGACCTCAGTGTTAACTCTCTGACCTTCACTTTCATTTTTTTTTTTAATATATATTTTTTTATTTTTGACAGAGAGAGAGAAAGAGAGAGAGAGAGAGAGAGAGAGAGAGAGAGACAGACAGACAGACAGAGACAGAGAGAGAACTGAACTGGGGGAGCTCCCAGTTCAGCATATGGTTCCGCACGGGCCGGGGCCGGGATTCGATCCCCGGTCCCTGGCGCTGCAAAGTGAGCGCTTAACCCACTGAGCCATCCCGGCTTCCCCTCACTTTTATTTTTTTAAAGATTTATTTTATTGTTTTTGACACAGAGAGACAGACACAGACAGAGACAGAGAGAGAAAGAAGGGGGAGGGCCCAGAGCAGTCGCTATAGTTGTGCACCATTAGTGTAACATGGTTTTATTCCACAGGTGGATGTGGGGGCACATGGGGTAGGAATCGAAGTGGAGGCCTCCTGAATGGGAGGTGAGTACCCTTGCCATAGAGGCATCCTGGTAGTTATCAGTTGTACCACAGTTCAGCATATAGGGTTGTATGGGCCGGGGCCAAGAAACAAACCCCAGACCTCATGATTGCAAGACAAGTGCTCAACCTCTGCTAAGTTAAGTTTTTTAACAGTAGTTTTAGGTTTACAGCAATATTGAGGGGAAGGTACATAAAGTTCCTATATAGTTTTCTGTAGCCCCAAATGTATAACCTCCCCCATTAGCATCAGCCCCCACCAGAGTGGGATATTTGTTACAATTGATGAACCTACATTGACACGTCATAATCAGCTAACATCTATAGTTCACATTACAGTTCACACTTAGTATTGTACATTCTATGCATTTGAAAAAAAGGTATGATGACATGTGTTTATTATTATGGTATCACACTGAGTATTTTCACAGCACTAAAAGTCCTCTGTGTTCTGCTTATTTGTTCTTCTTGCTTCTCCAACCAACCTCTGGAATCACTTGTTACTATTCCTGTAATTTTGCATTTTCCAAAATGTCATATGGTTGTAATCATAGAGTATGTAGCCTTTTAAGATTGGCTTCTTTCAGTTAGTAAAATGGATATAAAGTTACTTCAGGTCTTTCATGCCTCAATAGCTCATTTTTTCTTAGCACTGAATAATATTCCGTTGTTTGTATGTACCACCGTTTATTTATTAATTCACCTACTGAAAGATATCTTGGTTACTCCTAAGTTTTGGCAATTGTGAACAAAGCTGCTATGAACTGTTGAGTGCAGTCTTTTGTGTGGGTATGTTTTCAACTCATATGGGTAAATACAAAGAAGCATAATTGCTGAAACATATTGTAAGAGTATGTTTAGTTTACTATGAAACTGCTTACCTATCATCCAGTGAGACTATTCCATTCTGCATTCCCATCAGCTATGTATGAGTTCCTGTTGCTCCACATCATCACCAGTGTTTGCTGCTATCAGTGTTCTGTATCCTTAAGTTTTAAGACTGATAATGCAGAGCAAGTTAATTCATCTATGAGCATCTTTGTTTTTCTCATTGGTAAAAAGGATATACTGAACTTGAGAATTAAAAAAGCTAGACAGTGTTCAAATACATTAGGTTTCTCATATGTTCCTTAAAATAGGAATTTGCTGTTTTTCTTTTTTGCTTGAAGCAAAGAAGATGAAACCTTAAGTCACTGATCTAATGATGTCAAAGCTCTGATTTTGCATCTTTTTCTTCTGAGTTGGAATATTGTTCTTCCCTTTCTTCCTTACCTAGCAAACCTTTATTTTTTCTTTCCAGATGTATCTTAAGTATCCGAAATATTTAAGGTCTGAAACATTACCCATCTTTCTTAATATTAATATAATGAAGAACTAACATTTGGGGGCATATACTCTATCAGACATCATTCCAGCCATTTGCCTGGGTTAGTCTTTTTAATCCTCACATGAATATTTTCATGAGATTGGAGAAGTAAAATGATAGATTCAAGATGACACCATTCATAGGTGATAGTGAAGTAGAGTTTCTGGGACTCTAATCTGTACATCTATTATATATTCCTAAAATCTCAAGCAATTTTTTCTTTCTCTGATCTTTCTCTATTCTCAGAGAACTTTGTGTTCATCTTTCTTCTAACACGTATGACAATTCAGTAGAATCAGTTGTCATACACTCATCTTCCCTATTAAGCTGTAAGTATCTTGAAGTTCAGGGCCTTTAGCTTCTCGACCATTGTATCCAAGCTCCTGCAGCATTCTTTGGAAGATGTTTTGTCAGTAATTGAGTTAAAATGCATCCTATATTGACATCCGTCTTCCAAATAATCAACTTGTCACACAATGGAGTTATTAGCAAAATGGAGCTTTGCAGGATGCAGTCCTTTCTGTGTCACTCAGAAGCTTCTACAGGAGAATGGATTTAGGAGATACACAAGGGGAGACCCAAAGAAACTCAGAATTTATTTAGAAAAAGTTGTGTATTTATCCTTACATATTTGGACTTCAGCCACCTTCAAAGTACTCTCTGTTTGATGCAATACTCCTACTGAGATGCTTTTTTCACTGCTCAAAACAGTTTTTGAACTCATCAATTTTGATGCCTTTTAGTGCTTCTGCCATTCTTTGTTTTACCTCTTCCACATCAGCAAAATGTTTCCCTTTGAGGACCTTTTTTTAAATCTGGGAAACAAACAAACAAAGTCCATTGGAGTGAGATCAGGTGACTAGAAAGTGTGGGGCACAGGAGTCATGCTGTTTTTGGTTAAAAACTGCTGAACACTCAGTGTGGTGTGGGCAGGTGTGTTATCGTGCTGCACATTGTTCGTGTATATCACCCATCATGAAGTGGGAAAACACTGAGTCTCAAAAAATATGCATTGAAGCCGAACTCAGCTTCTCACAGCGCCAGCTAGTACACACGGATGCAGATGGGTTCCTAGAACACTCACCTTGGGGGTTGGGTGAAGCCTGTACTCCAAGGAGCCCACCCTCTCATATGTCATTATGAATATCAGTTATCAGCAGCCAATAAGTATAAAAACACATTTTGTTTAAGTAATACCTTTTCAGTAACTGCAAATTTCCAGGTAATCTAGTGATAGTCACATTTCTTAACAGCTAAGATTTAAAACCTTAGTCTAGATCACGCACATTTATGCACATTACTTACAAGTGTCCCCAGTACAGTATTTGTAGAGAGATCAAAAAAAGATGGTTTGTGGGATTTACATAAATGAGTTTTAAAAGATTCTGCATATTCTGGTATTCTATTATTACAAAGAAAAAGAAAACTAATAAGGAACCAGATTTTTCTATTAATGTTAGCAATTTAAAACTTTAAAAATGATACCTCTTCAACCATATATAGAAAAAGCAAAATTTACTGACCTCATTTGATTGGTTTTCTATTTTTGTAAGTCCCCAAAGTAGCAAACAATTGCTCTTGTCAGTTTTTGTTACAGTCTTGGGAAGATCTAGGTCAACCCTTTCTTATTTCTTTTTTTCTTCGTTATGTTTAAGTGCAGACAATGAGGACATCCACAAGCTTATGACGAAGATGTCAATTGTAATGAGGCCATAACCCTGAGTAGGTTGTGGAATATTGTAAAGGAACATATTGCTGTCACTGGGGATGTTATTCCCTCCGCTGAAGGGTATCTATGAAGAAACACAATAAAGGACACAATATGCTGAATTGCCTACATTTCAAAAGACAGTCAATTAGTAGACACTGTGTGAATGGCTCTTGCACAGGTCTTTGGTGCAATCAAGTTATGTCTGTGTCAGTGAGAGAACTGTGCACCACTCTCCTCAGTAGAGGGCCAATTGGCTGAGACACATGACCAGGCTTTATTTACACAGTCAACTGGGAGAATAAAAAGGTCAGTCATTCAATAAGAAACATTTCCCTTTTAGTGGTCCTGCCTAGCAAGGAGATTATTCTCATGAAAGAGCAAGAATGAGAATAGTTCATGGGGACCTAGACCCCATCAATGAAAATTCTGAGGGGAAAAGGGGCTTGAAAGATAGGGTGTTACTATAATGACATTTAGGCTCTCCATCTTCTGCTCCTCATCTATTTCTCTCAACTCATCTCCCACTACTCACTACCACACAATTAGTGTCGAAGCGAGATGGAACGCCCTTATTTTCCTGTCTATATCTGCTCTGTCTAACCTGCAGGCCATTGCACGTGTTGCTCACCTGGGACCTCCTTTTTGCCTGTCCTTCTGGATCATCATATTCATTGCTCCAGTCTCAGAATATGTGCCACCACATCTGTGACAGCTTATGACTCAGACAGGCAGTGCTTGGCCCATAGTGGGTCCCTGTGACATAAATGGTTATAACTGTCCACCAAATTTTCATAATAAAAAGCTGTCCTTGTGAAGCAGCTTCCCAGGCAGGGATTTCTTTTTCCAGAATGCCTATTGTCTAGGTCGAATCTTTTAGCTTTTACTGTGGTCTGTGGAGGGAAATGATTTGCCTCGCTTTCAAGTTAAGGTGTCTAAGAAGGGGCTGTATCCTTTTCCAGTGGTCTTTCCACATTCGCCAACTAAGATTTCCCTTAATAATGATGTATCTAAGAAATGTTTAATACTTATATTGATTCTGTGCCTTTTAAAACTGTAAGTATAACGATATAACCACTCTTTGTTTGCAAATTCCTTTCCTAGTAAAATTAGGAAAAATGCTTTGTCATTTTTTAGCTCCCACACATATAAATATCTTATATCCATGATGATGCCATAACATCACTATCATTGCATTAAAACAATTTTTTATTCAGTTAGTAGTATAAAAAAATATCAAGTTATTTGTCTGGGTGTCTGGTAGGCCAGTATGTTATGAATTCTAACTGCATTCTTTCCAGGTAAAAGAGCTTTTGCAGATGGCCTACATGTCTAGAAGAGTAATGATGGTATGATACCTGATTTTGCCCTTACTTAGGTGTGTGAAACCTCATAATGCTCTTGTCTACGCCCATGTAACAATCTCCTCTTATTTAGAGTTGGACATTTGGTTGCTCAACAAGTAAAATTCATTGTAGAAGGTCAGTCATTATGGATGATACTCACTGGGAATGAACTCCCCTTCTTGTCTTTGTTTGCAGATCAGCTGGATTTAAGAATAATTGAGAATGCATCTAGACAGTGACTAAACCAAGTTTTTCATCCTTTCAGAATAAATTTCAGGGAAGGCATAGCAAATGCCTCATGTCAGCAGCTGATTGCAAACGTTTATACAGTAGTGTAGACTACAAATATGGTCTTTTTCATCCGATGTCTGTGAAGGTGGCTCTAGAAGAAACAACATATAAGTTTTGTGAGCCCCGCTAGCTCAGTGGTTTTTCCCATAATCGTGTGGCTGCTATTCCCTAGTGGGTGAGGTGTCTTCTCCCGAGTTTCGTAACTTCTTTGGGATGTAGTTTACTCTCCTGTTGATCGGAAATGAGAAAAATCACTCCTGATCATTATAAGACTTCACTATGACAATGGGTATGAATTTCTTAGCCATGGTGACTGGCATATACTCAGTTCTCTGTAAAAGTTAACTTGAAATTTTATCCTACAATACATTGTAAAATGTAATTTTCTAGCAGATTTGAAATATATCAGTGAAGTCAACCAAAATACAAGACTCTTATATTGAACACCACGTTTCAAATTTTCCAGAGTTTCTGAGATTTACTTGACTTGTGTGCCATTGCTGTGAATGGAAGTTTCCCCCAGTGACACTACGGTAGGCAGCACTGTGAACCCACAGTGTAGCCAAGCAGGAGAGTATGCTTTTCTACAGGACTGTTCCATTCAGAATGCTTATTTCAGTATCAGCGGAAACAATGTTTCCATTAATCATTTCATCAACTTACAGGAAAATGTATTTGGCATATTTTCCCTTTGCTCTTTCTTTTCCTTTAGCAACCTCACATAGATCTGACTGCTTAAAAACAAACAAACAAACAAGCAAACACAATGGAGTTTAGTTTCTGTTATTTGTTGTCAAATGATTCATGGTTTTGCTCCATATCATCTAGAACATGTTAACAGTGTCGTAGTAAGACATGCTTTTGACTTTAAAAACTGGTTCCCACTTGTTTAAAGTAATAATAATAATAATAATAGAGAGAGAAAGAGAAACAGAATAATAGACACAAAAAGGCAAAGAGAAAGAGGGGGAGGAAGAGAAGAAATGAAAAAGAGGAAGAATAAAGGAGGAGAGAGAAGAATATAGAAGAACATAAAAGTCCCAAGTAAAAGGGCGTCTTTAAACTCCTTTTCCTCTCACCTGAAATTTTATTTGATAAAAGTTGAATCATTATCGTCCCCAGGAAATAGGAAGCTTTTATCTTAAAAATGCTGATGCAGCTAAGAAAGTTAAAATGTACTTCAATTCTATTTATAGTTAATGAACCTTATATAAGTATTCAATTTCCTGCAGGATATAAAGAAAAATGTATATGAGTATTTGTATAGTATAAAATGAAAGAACATAGACTGAATTTTGAGACACATTTATGTTCAAATTGCAGCTCCAACATATGCAACTTTCCCAACTTAACTGTCTTTTGTTGTTGTTGTTGTTTTTGTGCATAATGGGGGCATAAAGTTTCCTATTTTTAAGAAACACTCAACAGTGCATATGAAATATTGAAGGCCAGACACACAGCACATTTGTGAAGTATTTCAGTTTTGTATTGGCCTGCCTTCAAGGAACTTGGATTTTTCTTGGCACAATACAGCTTGTGCATATGTGGAACAACGTCAGATACTCAGATTGTAAGGTTCTCAGAGAACTCAGAAAAAGAACAATGATGATGTCTCATGGGTCTGAAGATATAGGGACTCACACAGGGAATACATATTATTAGGTTCAGGTTGAATGTCCAATGTCAAGTACTGACCATGTGGCTGAAAAATACCATATATTATACTTTTAGGGTAGACACAGTATAGGAAAATTAAGAAAAATTAGTACTACCTATGTCTCTCCGAGAATGGCTATAAAAACTGACAGTGAAGTGAATCAGGTTTAATATGATAGAGATAACATTAGGTTTCTGACTATAATTAAATTTAAAGCAGCAAAATAAATGTGTTGATTGTCATTGCAGTTTGACAAACTGGGACTCACTCTGCTTCCACTTCTGATATTACCTTCACCCCTTCCTTTCTCAAAGGAACATAGCAAAGAGAGAAGATATAACAGCAAAGAAGCCATTCTTTTCTGTGTTCTTTGTTGTAAAATCATTTCTTTTTTGCCCTTGATCTTTTAAAGGTGTTTATATTTGCTTATTTAAATCTATTTGAATCACTGGTGTATTGTGATCACACACCCTACAGAATTTCTGACGGCAATTAGGATCTAAGCTGTAGCTTCTCATGAGTGAACTTAAAGATAATTACTCACAGTTTGAAGCTGCAGGTTTACTTTTGAAGTTTTTCTATTACTTTCATCTCATTTTATTACTTAGAAAAATCATTAAGTCCACCCCAAGATTCAAGAGGAGGGGGCCAACCCACCACCTCTTGAAGTTGAAGAAGAATATGCATAATACAGGGAAGGAAGAAATTGATGAACACCACCTTGCAGATCCTACCATAGCCTCTTGTCTCTTGGTTTCCATCTTTGCCCCACTTCACTTACTTATTGTGAATCATGAAGAATAATCCTTTATAAATATAAATTATATTATCTTAGTCCTCTGCTCAAACAGCTGCAATGACTACCCATCTGACTTAGAAAAAAGCCAAAATTCTTATAATGACCTACAAAATCCTACACAATTTGGCTTCCTGCTGCCTCTCTAAATAAATCTACAATAATTTCTGTTCTTACTCTGCTTTAGCTACACCGGTGTCTTTATAGTTTTTCTTAAAACACTTAGGCATTTTCCTGACCTGGGGCCTTTGCCTTAGCTGTTTCTACGGCCTAAAATACTCTTCACTCAGATATCAACATAGTTATCTCCCTGCTGTGTTTCAAGTCTTTGTTTAAATGTCACTTTCTCAATGAAGTCTAACCTGAATATGTAATTGAGAATTACAACCGCAGTCCAGTTTAGAATTCCCCAGTCTAAGGTAGGTGGCTTTATTCATTTCTGTTTTGATAGGAACTTGATTTGTTGAATGGTCCGGTGAACTCTTGCTCCTCTACTATTAATTGGAGGTGTGTTTGGGTTAACAATAATTTTGGCCTGGAGTTTGGAGAACATTTCCTTATTTGGAGGCATCTATAAGTGGGATATATCATTAAGCATCAGCACATGTCTGAAACTGTTCTTGACAGAAGCACTGTGTCAGCATTGCCACTCCTCAAGAAGCATGGTTCTTACAGAACAGGGTATTATTTTACATTAGTCATGTACTTTCTTTCCTCAGTCAATTTGCTCTTTCTCTTTTTAATGTAAGAAATGTCTTTACCCAATTTTAAATCTCAGCATCTGTCCCTGCTTCACCTCCTCCACGTATATTCATGCTCCTAACTCCTCCCGTAAATATAATCAGTTTCACGAGAATATCTTTAAATTCAGTGTTCTTAAAATGTGGTCTCTGGTGGTTTCTGATGCTCTTTCAAGAGGTCTTTTGAATCAGAACATTTCTTCAAGTAAACACTAAAACTTATTTTTCTTTTTCCTTTTCTTGCTCTGCAAAAAGGCAACATTAAACCCATACCTGCTGATGAATTAGGTTACACAATGCAGCTCAGAATATCACATACTGTGGTTTCCAAATCAGGTAGGGGAAAAACAAAGCAACACAAAATACAGAAAACAAACCGCACCATACCCAAGTTCTCCCAAAGAGAGTGAGCAAAAGAAGAAAAAGCATAATTTTAAAACTGGGTTAAAAAAAGTATAATTGAAAATTCAGGTAAAAAAATCTAGTGTGAAAGTGAAGTACAGACTACTAAAGCATTTGTTTCAGTCAAAGGAATTCTAGCCCAAATTATTAGCACCTAATCATGATACCTCAGTTTTTGGGTGTGTTTCCTGATTGGCCCATTGTCAATGATATATGAGGTGCTAGACTGAAAACAAAGTTAAGACAAGGTGTCAACTACCACATCTGGAATGGATTGAACCTTCCTTCCAGCCCCATTGTTAACACCCTCTTAACACCCTTCTTTTTATACTGCCTAAGCCAGAAAGGGGTAAATTGGTGAACAGGTAAGACAGTACAGCTGGAAGTACTTGTCTACTGTATATATAACAGTCTTCATGGGAAGATTTTCCATATTGTGAATAGACTTGAACTCTGCTGGTGCTTCATCTGCCTAATTGACAACTCATTCTTCTTTTATGTACACATCCCCAAATAATGCAAGGAAGCAATTGAATCAAATAAAATACACTGACTGAGTACCTAATCTATAGATATACTTAGAGTATATTGACAACATTTACTCAGAGATCAAACGTTAAACAGGACCTCAACTTTAATGGCTTTCCCAAAGAGGATAATGGATTTATACTGAGTAAGCCATATTTTCATTTAAAGTTCTCCTTGTAAATCAACTGTTCATTTTTGCAAGTCTCCTTTAGGGGTATAAGAGGGAGACTGAAATCTAAAAAGAGAGAAAAACTCTACTCACATTATGGATGTACCCAAGCCTCAGCTGCTCTGGTCGAGGGCCATAAAAAGTGCATTAAGGGATTATAGAAAGAGCCTTTTTTTCTAAGGGTACCAAGAGTCAGCAGACATAAGTTCAAGTCCACGTCCTGACAATTACCAGGCATAATTGCCCCTTCACTTCTGTAGGTGCCATTCTCTTCAACTGTTAAATAAGGACAACTCTAAGATCCTATGCAGAGCTGAAAATCCCATGGCTTTAAATAAATATGTACTTTCAAGCTCACAAATGTAGTGGAAATGCTAGCTACAGACACTTGTCCTCTGAAGCACATCAATATGTGATGAAAGGTCTGTTTTGAGCTAAGTTGTCACTCTGATTTGTGACAGTCTCCCAGGCCCTGTCCCTCTAGTCACTAAAAGGACATACCCACTCAACTGTGCTACACAAACCAAAGAGAAGTGACAGGCATGAAGAGGTCTCAGCCACCAACACGTGCTCTTGCAGGGCACAGCCATAAGCAGTCACCCCTTGGAGCCACCCCTTAGCAAACTAAGTCAAAAGAGGCAGATACATCTACTTAAAAGTATGGCTGGCTGATGTTTTCATATGGGACCTTAAAGGGACGTGAGAAATTCAGTGATCTAAAATAATGGTAGAATGAATACCTCAAGGAACATGTATTCTTTGGATACTTTTGGTTTCAATATAGGACACTAATATTTCAAAATAAGTAGAAAATAATTGGTATTTACATCCTTTGTTACTCAATGGATTTATATTAATCAAATGAATTCTTAAGAATTTATTTTGACGTAACCTGACCCCATAGAAACTTTATTGCAACCTGGCCTTCATTTAAAAGTTTGCATGCAATATGTGACTGATATTTTTAATCAGAACCACATTCATTTGTGTACCCTAAATCCCCTACAGCCCTCATTAAAAATGAAAAGTCTTCTGTCTAATTACTCCTGAGGTTGTTGAATTTCGTAAACTCACCGTTCCCCCTTCCTGAATTTTATTTTACTACTTGATCAACAGGAACTGTTTGTTGCATTTGGAGATTTTAGGTCTTATTTGTCCAGTGTAAAAGCTGGCACTGAATTCTAAGCTAGATTTGCCATGTGGGCTTTCTGGGGCGATTCAGGGGAAATGAAATACTCTGCTCAGACAATAATATTCTCATAATCTCCACTTATTAAATTGTCAAGTGTGGTGACAGTCTTTATTAGCATTTGCTCTTTTGGCTTTCCTCTTTTAACAGTCAGCAATAAAACTTTTCTTCTCTCCCCCAAACACATGAAAATTGATCATTATTTTTGTTTGTGATGGGAGGGATTTTTTTTTTTTTTTCTGAGACACATCTAAAGCATTTTTTTCAAAATATGTAATGAGCATATAAATGCCCTTATCTCTGCGTGATGGGGTAAATTGGCTGACTCCTTTTTTAATAATAGTCTGTAATTTCCAAACAATTTTAATACATGTCATTCTCTAGACAAGTTTCCCCAGAAGTTGTACACATTTATGGATACCCGTCACCAAAAGTCTTCCAATACGTAGCTGTGGATGATGCTAAGGTAGTTTTGAAAATTATCATAGATCTTCATGAAGCTGCATGGGAAGACAAAACTTGGAATTCAAAGGTGAAAGGGTTGGGAGCTAAAAGCAACATAGACTGTTTCTTAGATGCCCGTGAATGGGAACATTCTTTTCCCTTCCTTTCCCTTCCAATTCACAGCAGGTTAATGTCCTTGTCTCCACAGCAAAGTGTGTGCCTACCATCTCAACAGTTGAAAGAGTTAACTTCCAAGGGAAGGTACACAGGAGTAGCAGGCAGTAAAAAGCTGGACCCCAGGAATAAGGAGTAATTAGAGACCACTTCATCGATGCTTAATGATGCGGAGCACACATACCACAGAGCTGATTGTATGCTCTGTCTTGGCCTCGAAATGCCAATGTGGCGTTATAAATACCTCTGCTTTCCAAGTTGTGGGTCAAAGGAGGCGGGGGATGAGATTATCAGGGAACTGGGTGTGACAGATTGGAGAGAAACCAGAAACCAGTGTGGACCCCAGTGCCAATCACAAGGCAGGTTGGGGGAATGTTATATACTTTTCATATTGGGTTTCCTAAACCTAATTCCTAATAGGCTTGGTTAAACCTCACCGAGAATTTTGGTTCCCCCTAATGCATTAAGCATCTCACTTGGAAGGTCCCATAAAGCATTTCCCCCTGCTTTTTTCTCTATCATACTGTAACAAAAAGGGACTAAAAAAAAAAAATACAGCACAGGTGCAAGTTGCAGCTGTTGAGGGTAAACTCTATTCTACTCTATTAATTCACATCCCACCAGGGGGATTGGAGAACAGTTTTTTTTCCCATTAAAAAAAAATTGTCTTTATCAAAAAGAAAGAAGTTTCTTATCCAGAGTTTAACATTGTTCTAGCCCAAGGGACTTTCACAAATGCAATTTTCTATCCTAGTCAAATAACCGCAGAAATAAAGAGGGAATTTCTTGGTTTTGGTTTAAAATTATTTATTTACAGTTTTATACATATACACATACACACATACATACATACATACATACATTCATACATACACACCTATATACATATATACATAGGATACTAATACATACATACAAAACCTCAAGAAGCCACATTTTAGTAAAAGTTTAAAGAAACAAGGATAAATAAGCCAGGCCTGTAAAATCAGCTCTATAATCAGTCTTTTATTGTGCTTAATTCCTGGGGGGAAAATGAATGACAACATATGTTTATATTATATATTTACTTTAAAAAGTAAATTACATAATAAGGTATCCTCATAAAAATATGGCTTCATTCTTTTTATTTTCTATAGCCTCATCTGTAACTGTGTATGTCTGTCACCATGACCCCTGATGTACAACTTATAGCTATTAAATGAAGATTCACATATGCTCAGTCTGAAGAGAGGGAGAGGGAGAGGGACTGAGAAGGAGAGAAAGCAGTGAGGGGAGCAGCAGAGAGAGGGGGACAGGAAATGGTCCTGTGTGCATGTTCTCCCTCCCCAGTTCACAGGCTCTAGGGAGATGTCTAACTTCTGGGCTTCTCAGTTCCTTTCAAATGAATAATAATTCCAGACTTGCTTATCTTTCAGAATAGTCATAGGAGTCTAGTAATATCATGGTCAAAGATCTATCATACTCATAAAGTACGTGATCATATTATGCTCTTTGTAACCCAGATTACTCTGTCCATTGATATTTTCATAAAAACTTCTTGATTTCTCTTTCACATTTCATAAGAAATCCCTTGCCTCTCCAAGATATCTGCAACTTTTGTATTATTACGGTCACTTTTAATTCTGTGTTCTTCATGCCAACATTACACGATTAGTGTCCTTGTATCCTGAGGCCCTTCTCATCGCTCTGACATGACTCACATTTTAGTTGCAATCCCTTGAGGTTCACACAACAGGAGTCACACAGGGCATGTTTGCCACAGTGGTTGACATCCAGCGCATATACATCCTGTGGCCTTCCCAGTCAATGAGAATTCTCACACTTCCTATGTCTTTGTTCACCTCCACTAAGACATCATTCATTCCCCCTCTTCCTCTTTTCTCCTCATCTTTCAATCACACTCTTTTTAGAGCCATATAACTGTCACTGATCTTTCTTTATTTCTTTATATATATATATATATATATATATATATATATATATATATATATATATATAATTTTTTTATTTTTTTGACAGAGAGAGAGAGAGAGAGAGAGCTACAGAGAGAGAACTGAACTGGGGTAGCTCCCAGTTCAGCATATGGTTCTGCACAGGCTGGGGCCGGGATTCGATCCTCGGTCCTGGGATTCGATCCTCGGTCCCCAGGGCTGCAAAGTGAGCGCTTAACCCACTGAGCCATCCCGGCTTCCCTGATCTTTCTTATCTAAATAAGAATATATCAGAAGACAAGAACATCTCAATTTAAACACCAAAGTGACAAACAGAAAGAACTGAATTCTAGAAAGAAATGGTGGCACTCCATGTTGGGTGGAAAATTGAGTTTAAGTACTATTTTATATAACGTTAAAAAAAAACAAGATTTATTTTATTCTTTGAGAGAAGGGGAGGGAGAAAGAGAGAGAAGAGGAGGAGGGCCCAGAGCAGTCTCCATAGTTGTACATCATTATTTGTGACATAGTTTCACTCCACGCAGGTAGATGTGGGGACGTGTGGGGTGGGAAGCGAACTGGAGGCCTCCTGCATGGGAGGCAAGAACGTTCTCTGCCATCCTGGAGGGTACCAGTTGTGCTCTAGTTTAGCATATGGGTTTGCATGTGCCAGGGCCACGATTTGATCCCCGGATCTTGTGATTGTAAGGAGAATACTCAACCTGCTGAGCTATCCCAGCATCCCCCTATTTTATATGTCATTTTAATTACACATTCCTGAACCTAGAAATAACAAGCATGTATTGCTTATATCCTCATATCCCTCCACTAAACCTATGGCAGACATTTATAAACAAACATGATACTCTCTCTAGGGTTCCGTTTTGATGACATCATCTTCCTGGCTGGAATTTCTTTTCTGAAGCTATTTCTATTTTTTTGTTATTCAAGAAACTTGTGAAGATTCTGGAATTACCCAAGTTCTCCTGTTCTGTGAATATGCTGCCTAGAAATCTGTGTGTTTCTTCTTTATGGGGCTGCAGCAATAATATGGGTTTTATAGAGTGCCAGAGATAGGCAAGGAAGACAACTACTGAATTTTATCAATTTTATGGTATTTATTTTAAATATATATATTTAAATATTTATGTCCAGGTTTTATATTTACTCTTATGTAGTAGTGTTTCTTTGCCTGCCAAAAACTTTTAAAAATGCTATTGCTAACTTTATATTTGTCATGAAACCTGTCACCTTTGAGAATTAGAGAAGCGTAGTATATCAGGATTGAGTGCTGTGTATGAGAACATTTCTTTTAAGCTCATAACATGGGGTGTAGTATTGAGTGTTCACCTGGAGTAGATATGATTCAAAACTGTGCACTTGGTGTTTGCAGAGACTTTGCTGCTTAAGGTGTTTGTGAGTGAAAATGCATGAACTTTGTAGATAGACACACTTAGGTTCTAATTTTCTGATCCAAAAATTACCAGATCTGTGTCATCAAAGTAGCTAGTATATATGTATGTATGTATGCATGTATGCATGTGTGCATGTATTATGTAGGTATCTGTATGTCCAAGGGTTAGCACAATGCCTAGTATATATTAGGTAACAATTATTATTAACTTTTCTGAGAATAAGTCCCAGGAATCTGAATGTTTAGTAAATTCCTAAGATAATTCTACACTCAAATTTAAAGACTGACGTTATCTAGAACTTTCCAAATTGATTATTTTGAACTGACCTTGGCTTTCATGGAGTCTGTGCTATCATGAAATGTCTCTGGAATTAACTTCTTAAATCTCTGGGTTCTTCTCTGGGGGAGAAGCATTTCCAGATCTTTTAGCTAAATTGTTGTAACTAATTTTCTTTGCATCATGATCATCATTAACATTTTCATCATCACCTTTATTATAACATGTACTCTGTGTTGGCATACTCAGTCCTTTAGAATGCCCTGTCCACCCTGAACCTTGATGCAGGGCTGATAGCACCAAGGATGTAGGTGAGAATAATCTCAGGTCTTGAATGATACCCAGACTATACATTCTAGTTTGGACATACTTTAGTACAATGGTTCTCAGCTGGGGGTAATTTTGTCTTCCAGAAAACATTTGGCAATGTCTGGAGGTATTTTGGTTGTCTTACATTAGGGAAGTGATGTTGGCATTTGGGGGTAGAAAGTCCAGGGATACTGTTAACTGGCTACAGGGGTGCTGTGAAACATCCTAAAGTGCAAGGAAAGCTCCTCAAAACAAAGAATTACCCAGCCCCAAATTTCAGAATTGCTGAGCTTGGGAACTGCTTTAGAATTTTCTTTCAAGATTGAAATGTACGAGAAGTCAAGAATACCTACTTTGGCTCATAATTCCACTTCTAAATGACAGTAGCAGGAAATTATCCTGGGCTCTGTGAAATAGGAGCACAGCAACCTGAAGGAGGTTTAGAATTGGAAAACAATACTTTTAGTGACCTTTTTTTACATATAGATTATGTTCTAGACTCCTTAGTCTTGGAGTTCTCAATCATTAGTACACCTCAGGATTGTGTGGAGGATTGTAAAACAGATTTCTGAGTTGCTTACCTGGGATTTCCAATTCAGTAATTCTGGAGTGTGGCCAAGAATTTTCATTTCTTACAAATTCCTGGGAAATGCTGATGCTTCTGTTCCAGGGAACACACTTTGAGAACCACTGCCTGTTACTCTGTTTGTCTGGTCTCATTCTATCCTTGGAACCTCATTAGTCACCATCAAGTCTCTAAAGCAAAGTCAGGTAGAATTTCTTTTTTATTCTTGTTTATCTGTTCCATTTATTGATTTATTTGCTTATTTTTATATTGGTGCCTTAATTCTATCCCTTTTGCTCAGAATGGTCTTTATTATCATGGCTCACAACATCCCCTTTGAAGAAAATAGTGCCAGGAATAAACCAAAGTCAAACCAATAAACAACAAACAAAAAATCCCTGCCCTCCCCTGTAATGGACTTGTTAACTGTTGATATAATAACTGACAGTGATTTTTTCTTCATTTGGCTAGAGGCAAATTGACAGCCTGCTTCCTAAACAAAAATTAACCGAATTTCTAGTTTGCTCATGTTATACCTTTCTTGCTTCCTTTTTCTTTTTCACTCATTATTATTCCCTAAACCCTGGTTTCTGTATCTTGTTATTTTTAAATTCTGTTTCATAACATTTTTATAAGCAATTTTAAATCCTTTGAACAACAGGGCAAAGTATAAATAATGAAAAATACATCTGTCAGGGTTTGTTAAAATGCTACCGCACACAAGGATTTCCCTGTGCTCACAATCTTAAAATCATCTTAAAAGAATGATTCTCTCTTCTGAATTGTCTTACAATATTATATATGCCTTTTGTATGTGATGAAGTTTTTAACTTTGTAATATTTTAAGTGATGCAGAAATTGATAGTTGTGTAGAAAATATGTGATGTAAGCAGAAGTCACGACACATAGCAATAGAATGTAGCCTCTGAACCCATTATCTAACTTAAGTAATCTACTATTACAAACACTTTAGAGCTGTCAACACGTGACCTTGTCCTAGAAACAGGTGTTTCTATAGGGCTGATTTTAACTGTATAGCTAAATGAAACTGCCCGGTTATGTATGATTGACACGATGACATATTCTGGGTTGTTTTTCAAAGTGGTTGTACCACTTAATACTTCTCTTAATACCAGCTTTATCTTTATTTTACTATGTATTTATTTACTTATTTTTTTAAAGACTTATTTTATTGTTTTTGACAGAGACAGATAGAGACAGAGGCAGAGAGAAGGGGGAGGGCCCAGAGCAGTCTCCATAGTTGTATATCATCAGTTTTTCAACATGGTTTCATTCCACACGGGTGGGTGGGGGCTTCGCAGGGCAGGAACTGGGTTGGGGGCCTTCTGCGTGGGAGGCATGCCCCCTTGAGCCAGGAGCCTAACCAGGAGGCAAGAACTGAACTGGGGGCCTCCCGCATGGGAAGCACACCTCAGTTCAGCATATGGGTCCGCATGTGTTGGGGCTGGGATTCGATCCTTCATCCCCTGGGCTGCAAAGTGAGTGCTTAACCGGCTGAGCCATCCCAGCTTCCCTTATTTACTTATTTATTTATTTTTGTCTACTGTATGTCTAACTGTGAAATAGTTGTTCTCGTCTAGAAAACCTTTCAACTGGGTCATGTGACTTTTTCTCATTGATTTTTTTGGTCTGTTTTATAGAAATACTTTATATCCTCCAGAGAAAAATATATGCAGTTATATGATTACAGATTGTTAATGTCATCTTTTGATGAACAGATGTTCTTAATTTTAATATAATTGGATTTATCAATCTTTACTTTTATGCTGAACAAGTTTTATTCTTTTTAGGAAAAACCTATTTATTTTATTTTTTATTTTTTAAAAGATTGATTTTATTGATTTTGACAGAGAGAGACAGAGACAGAGAGAAGGGGAGGGTCCAGAGCAGTCTCCATAGTTGACAGCATTAGTTTTCCATATAGTTTCACTCCACAGGTGGGCGCGGGGCAGGAACGGGGCTGGGAGCCTCCAGCATAGGCCTCTGCAAGAACTGAACTGGGGGCACACCCCAGTTCAGCATATGGGTCCACATTGTCCGGGATTTGACCCTCGATCCCCGGGACTTCAAAGCAAGCGCTTAACCTTCTGAGCCATACCAGCTTTCCTGGAAAAACCTATTTATAATGACAGTCTTTTATATTTTTTAACAGTTTTGAAGTGTTTCTCATTTTAGTCTGTACACCTTTGGATCTGTCATATATGATAAAGATCTATCTATATTTACTTTTCTAAAGAATATCACATTATTTATGGAATTGTTTCTCCTTCAGATAGTCAATGTCATATTTTATGTAATAAGTTTCACTATATAAATTATTTTGTTTCTGCATTCTCTGCTTTGTTCCATTGGTCTGTTTGTCATCTCTGTACAAATACCACACATACTTACATAACATAACTTTATAGTACATCTTCATATCTGGCAGACTATGTTCACACATATTACACTGTTTCTTTTAACTTTTCTTTGCTCTTATCACTTTCACATGTATTAAAGTGTCAGATTGTTAAATTCCCGAGGAAAAGAAGAAACAATGAGGTTTTCATCATGATGGCATTGAATGTCTAGATCAGTTTGGAGAGAAATAACACCTTTATGACATTGAACCTTCCTATGTATACTTAAGATATACTTTTTTATTTACCATATTTTTCTGTGTATAAGACACCCCCATATATAAAACACCCCTACTTTTCTAACCCAACATTAAGAAATCAATACATGGATTACTCCTATGTATAAAACAATCTCCAATTTTTGGTCTAACAGTTTTAGACAAAAGTATCGTCTTATACATGGAAAAATAAAGTATGTTGGTATTCTTTTATGTCAGTCATCAAAGCCATATATTGTCCCATAAAATATTGAGCATATTTTATTCAATTACTTTTGCTATTGTAGTAATTACCTTCTTTTTTATTATGTTGCTGTCTATTTTGGCTTACTTATAGATTATAAATTCTAAAAACGTCGACAGTTATATCATCTATAAATAACAAATGCTTTGTTTTCTTCTTCATCTAGCTGACTATCATCTATTTATCATCTATCTATCAACTATTTATCATCTATCTATCTATCTATCTATCTATCTATCTATCTATCTATTACTTATCTATCTATCTTACTACAATGACTAATGTCATAAGGATAATGATAAGTGGATTCATTGATAGTGACATAAATGGATGCGGTGATAATGTTATACTTGTCTTAGTTCTGATGCTGGTAGGGGGAGGTTTCTAAACTTCTTACCATTAATAATGATATTTCCTATACTTGAGAATTGGTTGAAATTTATATACCCTTAATAAAATTAAGGAATATCCATTTTAGTCCCCGTTTGGTAAGAAATTTTATTGTAAATAGGCATTAAATTTTATGAAAATATTTTCTCTTTTAATGTGTAAACTTGATGGGTAGAAAGATAAATTTTATATGTTAAACCATCTTATAGTCCTAAGATAAGCCTAACTTATTTATAAATTATCTTTTATAATTATAAAAATTATTTTATACTATTGAATTTTGTTTGATAATATCTAATGTAAAACTTTGATTTATTGGTAGTGAGAGACATTTCTCTGTAATATTTACTTTTTGTGTCATGGTTTTCTATCTTTCATTATAAGTTCACACTGGTTTCTTGAATCAACTGGATAGTCGAGAGATTTTTAAACAAAAGTAAGTTTGTGATCTATTGCAAGATTTTACATAAATAACCTGAAAGCGATCAGAAACTGAGTTGTTGTTTTTTTTTTAACTGAACTGGGGGCCTCACCGCATTCAGGAAGCACACCCCAGTTCAGCATGTGGGCTCGCCTGGGCCAAAGCCAGGATTCGATCCTCGGTCTTCGGGGCTTCAAAGTGAGCTCTTAACCTGCTGAGACATCCTGGCTTTCCCCAGCTTTTCTTTGAGATATAAATCACCTTCTACCATATTTTACAGTTGTTTATATAAAATGGAATAATATAATTTAATGTGTAACTTTTAATAAAATTAATAACACATTTTTACATGTATTATATTAGTTTTTATCACCCTATATATCTAAAGATGAGGCATTATCAAGGAAGACTTCCTAGAATAGGTGATATATAACTTGAACTTTTTAAAAATACACACCAGAACACTAATTAAGCAAATCGGGCAGAAGTAATAAAAATTCAGCATATGCATAAACTTGAAGGTATATTAAAACTTTAGTATATATAGGGAAGTACCAGCAGATGTATACTACTAGAATATGAAGTTTGATGGGGAATGATAGAAGTAGTAGTTGATGGGTAAGCAAAGGCAAGATCAGCAAGCATGCTAAGGAGCCTGGTACCCTATCTATCTTATGGTACTCATGGCCCACAAGACAAAGGAACGCTTAAAGGTATTTGAGGTTGGCCATAGATGATACCAGGGCTTCTGTTAAAAGGAGTAGTAGATGTCCTTGGAGACCCTGCTGTGTGTTTTTGCCATTACTACAATAAACTGAGCTCTCAAAAGAGGGTTTTCACCTGGAAAGTATTGAGGCAGAAGGGCCAGAATCTGGAGATTGATGAGCAAGCCTTCACAGGCATGAGAACCTATCATGAAAATTCAAATGCAGATTAGAATAATGAAGGTTTGAGATACAGAAAATAATGGGATACTATAATAAACATGGATAGAGGAAATAGCTCTTATCATTAAAATATAGAGAGGGATTTCCTTAGAGAAAAATGAGAGTTACCATTTGGAATAATTTCTCCATGCAGTTTTATCCTACAAATAATCACTAAGCAGGAAGTACATGAGAAATAGGAAGGATTAGTGGTTGGCGTAATAAGAGTGCTGTGTTTGGAATTTTGCTCCTTAAAAATGAGCCTGGTGGAGGAAAATTCAGGAAGGGAGGCATTGCAAAGGGGAGTTTTGCTGGATTTTGGTCTTGAGTGAAAACAGAACAGGGATTTATTTTTTTTAGCTCAAAACATATTCAAATTCCTATAACTTTTGGAGAATGAGTAGAATCTACATAATCTTTCCAAAAGATTATTATTTTTTTTTTTTTTTGAGAAATGGGTGCTTAGAAATTCTTTACAGTATTATAGGTAAGAAAGAACCAAAATTTGCCTTGCTTCCCCAAAAGAGGAAAAATTATATAATAGTCCAATGTTTTCCCTGCACCAAGTTACATTATACTTTGCCATGTATGTGAACAAATAGATGTTTGATGTTAAAGAACTAACTGAGAAAACTATTGGAAATCACCATATTCTTTTAGGAATGAGAAACCCTGGGTTAAGAAAGTGGTACCAGGGGCCCAACCTCAGTGTCCTCAACTACTTGTCGAACGACTTGCTCTCTCTGGGCCTCAGTTGTCCCACCTGTAATATGGCTTGAAATGTGCATGTACAATTTCTTCGGACTGCAACATTATGCTACTCAATAGGTGGTGTAGCCCAGCTCAGGGCCTAGCAGCACACAGAAGGTACTTAATTAATTAAGTTGAACGAAAACAAACAAATAAATAAATGACTTGTATGACTATCAAGTTGCAGTATGATCTGAATGTTAAGTTTGTTCAAATTCCTGACCATGACACACAATCAACAGTAGTTTTTCTTTTCTATTTCTTAGTGATAAGACTGAGTGAAAATTAATATATCCAGGGTGATCTGAAAAAATACAAAAGAAAAAAACAAAACAAAACACCCATAAAAAACAGTGAGATGTGCTGGTGTGCATGTGTGCTGGTGAGTGAGAGAGGGAGTGAGGATGAAAGAGAGAGAGAGAGAAGAGAAAGAAGGAAAAAAGATAGAAGTCCATTGCAATATAACCTAACTCAGCCTTTCTGGAAAGAATTTGCATATAACTGTTATATTATTTTTAACAACCTTCTAGAAGAAATGCCTTCTAAACATTCTACCCGCATCATCCCAAGTCACTGAAGACCTTTACGTTATCAGTTTCTATAGGTGAAATTCAAAGAAGAAACTACATTATCATGTGGGAGTAGAATTCACAACCTCTTTCATAAGAGAACTTAATGTGATATTTTGTCTAGAGAAGTTGTCTATATGCACCACCACCATTTTCCAAGAGTGAGTGACACAGCGGCAATTGCTTGGGCAAATTATACTGTCTACGGGCTGGTATGATCAAAAGGAAGGTGCTAACATGGAAATAGTTATTACAGGTGTCAAATGAAGTGTCACCCTATTTAATATACACGTGTTTGTGATATGCTTATAATTTAGAAAGTATTGCATGGGGGAGGGGAGTTGCTTTGTGTCAAAATTTCTGCAACAACCTTGTTTCATCATTTTCTACTTGCAACCCATGTTGAAATATTTTTTCAACAGAACAGTTGTAATAGTGCAAGGCATTGATGTCTTGATTGTGCTTTTAAAATAGCTAGTCTTGGAATTGGAAATATATGATTAAGAAAATAAAACTAGAATTTTAATAGAGTGAGGTTAATTTAGAAGATTTTAACAAGCAGGCTGGGATAGGCAAGAATTGGCCACGTTTCACTCTTTCTAATTGACATAGAAAAGGAATGAGGAACTTCCTTCCTGAAGTGGCGGGCCAAGTTTTTATTCATTCCTTTGCCTCCTGAAAGTTTATATGGGTGTATGTAAAAATAAGGGCCTTGTGGGAGTTGGGAGGAGGCCAGCAAACGATGCAGGGCCCCAGTTTCAGCCCTCATATCTATACATATGCTTCTCCCGGTACTACCAGTACGTGTCACTAAAACTTGTTGCAATAGCCTGGAATGTCTACAAGTGACTAACCTGTGCACCTGAGGGGTGCTACCTCAAGTATGTTCCAGGGACAGCCCTCCGTCACAATCACGTGGTCTGCCTGTTCAAACCGCCGTGCCCCAGCCCCATTTCTGGCAGGGCCTGGAGAAACCTGCAGTGGGAAAGTTGCAGTTTGGACCCCACCACCACGAGCAATACAACGTGGTATATAATATGGTGAGAAGAGAAAATACAAGAGCCAAAATTTCTGGCTTTGAACTTACGTCCTGCCAGACACTTACAAGCTCAGAAACTCTGAGCAACTTACTCAACTTCCTCAGACCTCAGTTTCTTCGTCTTTAAAATAGGCATAGACCTACATTATAGAAGAGGACCTCTATCACACCGACGTTAGAAAATTAAATACGTTAGCAGTGTAGGCAGCTTAAAGAAGCTCAAAGCTCTAAACGCATGTTAATGTTATTTTAGAGGTTACCAAATAAATTCTCTTCATCTTTACCATTTCCCCAAATTCCTCCTCTGACTCATAGTATTTCTTTTAGTTTGATTTCTAAGATCCATGTTGAGGGATTATGTTGATTTTTTTAAACGTCCTTTTACAGTGCTTTGGATATTGTACTATAAAAAATTTAATTTTTTTCTCCAGTTTAATACTTCCCTCTGTTTCTTTATTAGAACCAAAGGCAAAGAAAAATGATTAACAGTTTTCTGTCTCATAGAAAATTACCATTAATATCTTTGTGTTGAGAAATATTGTGGACTTTTCAACACAGAAAGTTTTAGGACTTTCTCAAAACTTTCCTTATAAAACATAGGCTTGTGTTCCTTTATCTTCTTGGGGCTTTTATTATTTTTTTTCTTCTCCTTCTGTGTGGAAGGTGCTCCATAGTCTTCCTTCTGCTTGCCTCATAGCCTCATCCGTTGAGTTTCTCCTCTCTCATGTGACGGTCTCGGGCTGGGCACGTGTTCCATCAAAGGCGACAAAGTCTCTCTGCTGGGAGTTACCATTCCTCCTGCACTTTCTACCTGAAAAGTTTTTCTCAGAATCTTCCCCACTCGTTGATAAATCGTTCGGCGTGGGTCTGCATCTCCTCCCTCTGTTTGATCAGGAAGCTTGTCTTATCCCTATACCAGGGCCTGGCACAGGGCATCACACACATTTCAAAGGAAGAACGAAAGAAAGTGAGAACTTTGTAGCCTAGAACTCTTTTGTGTGCTTGTGTTCTTCTCTTGAGTGTCTGTGTGGCTGTCAGTCCAGGTTGTCACTATCTCTGTGGAAATGTGGCCCCGGACCTGTCAGGGGCCAGACTGGCCAACTACAAAGAGAGTCAGCAGGCTGAGGAGCATGCCTTCGGAAGAGCCTCCCGCAGGAGCAGCTGGTCTCTCCTGGGCTATCCTCTGTCATTACTCAGCCGCTCTGTGCTGCGTTTTCTGTCACAGGCTCATGGGCATCAGTTCAGATTCAAGGGAACAGGGCTGACAAAAATAAGCATCTCTGTGGGAGACTTGATTCATCTGTGAGGAGGAGGAAGATCTCTCAAGATGAGCCACCATCTTTCTCCCTATCTTCTTCTACCTCCTCAGAGAGATTATGGAGAAGAAATATGTTATTATGAATGCTGCAGGAACTCTGGGCCATGGTGCACTTGGTTCAAAGCCTGACTCCAACACTTACCAGGCACCTGCCACAATCTATAAAAAGGAACTAACAATATGCCTATATCGTGGGGTTATTGTGTGAGTTAAAGATAATATTAGCACAGCTTCTACTGTGAAGTAGGCACTTGGTTAATGGTCACTATTGTTAAGATTCTTTTGATAGTTTAAGAAATAAATACTTATTTGATATGAGAAAGAGATGAAGTGCAAGATCTATGGGTTGTTTTTTTTTCCTCTCTCAATCAATCCCATTCTGAATGTCCTTAACTCATATGATTATATATTTTCAGTTCAGTTTCAATATATTTTATATACACATGGTCCTTAAATCTGAAATTAAATCAATAACGTTTAAATGCTCTATTGATTTCAATTTACCAACAACTATGTGTAGCCAGAAGCTTGCAAATATCCTTGATCCAGATGAATTGTTGATAACACTGTGTACCAAAATACTTGACCTTTAGATCATTAAGTTTTTATTTTATTTTATTGTTTTTGACAGAGACAGAGAGAAACAGAGAGAGACAGAGAGAAGGGGGAGGCCCAGAGTAGTCTTCATACCACACAGGTTGGCAGGGGCCACACAGGGAGGGAACCCGCTCAGGAACGGAACCAGGCAGGGGCCTCCTGCATGGGAGGCCTGTCTCCTCGAGCCAGAGGCAAAATGGGGGGCCTCCCACATCAGAAGTTTGCTCCAGCGAGATCCGAACTGGGGCCACACCCAAGTTCAGCATATGGGTCCACATGGGTCAGAGCCAGGTTTTGATCCTCAGTCTCCAGGGCTGCAAAGTGAACACTTAACCCACTGAGCCATCCTGGCTTTCCCTAGATCATTAAATGAAAATTAAATGTCTTTTTCTAACAAACGTGCCTTGCACATGGAGAACATCCAAACCTATCAGCTTTCACAGTTTTCTTATGAGAAAATATTACTAATTCATCTACTTCTTTTATTTTATTAGAAAACTTAGGTCAGAGAGATGACTTAACCAAATCCATTCTACAAGTTTGTGGTAGAGAGAGGATTGGACTCGGGCCTCTAGCTATGAGATTGTGGCATTGTTAATAGTACAAACTGCTTTACTGGCTGACTACCAGATGTTATTAAAAGTTTCACTAGGCATCATTCTACTTTAGCTGTCAAGGTGTTATCTTTTGACTAGAGAAGCAAGTAAAAATATTAGGAAAACAAAGGGCAGAACTGTATTCTGATGACATTTCTGAGTAAAAACAGAATTACTGACCCCTGAAGATGATTTGTTTTGAGACTTATGGCAAAATGAATTTCCAATAATTTAGTGTTCCTTCCCAGAGACTTCAGGCTGACTCAGAGGTCAGTTAATGCAATCTCTTGTTCCAGCAAGATGCACAATACCTCAATGCAGCAAAAATGGACCTTTCTCTTAAAATTGTTAGCAAAACATTTCCCATAATTCTATGCATAACACAGATAACTGCATGTCTGATCTTGTATACAGAAAATACTTCCTCATCTGTTTTCTAATTTTCTCATTCAGAGTAAGGAGGAGCAAGAAGTTCAGAGTCCTTGTCCAGTACTCTTTTGAGGGCCAGGTTGGTTAGTGCCTCATGCCCCCTGACTGTACCATAGGCAAGATCATACGCTTTCTAAAACATCTACAATTTTTTTTAAATAATAGGAATTTAGGCTTTATATTATTGCGATTAAATATCAATTTCAATAATGTCTGAGAATTTTGTAAGGACAGGGAACTTCTTTTCATTTTTAATTCCCAGTTTTCCTCATATTGCCTGATAGATATAAGGCTTTCAAAACAGGCATGCTAAATGAAAGACTGGAAGAATGTATGCATCACTACTTCAACATTTCCACTAGTATGGAGGCAGATAATTCTATCTGTACAGCTCTGATTTTTACATATTAAGGCATATCCTGAGGAACTGACTGACTTCTCAGGCAGAATAAAGAACCCTTTTGGCTAAATAGCTCATCACTACTAAGAAAGCTCTCCTTTTATTGCAGCATTGGTTTTTCTGGAGTATCATGATATCCTGGTCTCTTTCATAATGCTGAATGACCACCATTTCCTGTGTTCTTGATGCATGCCAGGAACTGTGAGAAAAACTTACATATTACTTCATTGAATCCTTACAATAACCTATTGAATAGATTTTCAGAACTGAGTCTTAGTGACTTGTCTCACCTGACATGAAAGTTAAGGATGAAAGAGTGATTCTATGTTTCCTGATGCCAAAGCCAATGTCCTTAAACATGACACTCTGTGTCTTCAAGCATTGCTGAAGTGTGCTTTTCTCCATTCCTAAGAGAGACCTCTCTTACCAGCTCCTCCCAAGGAAGGCAGCATCACTGAACTAGTGGATCAGTGTGTTGCTAGGACACATTGATACGTAGGCTGGGAATCTTGTGTCTGAGAGGCAGTCATTTGATATGTGAGAGTTCTGCTCTCCTCTTTTGTGGTCAGCAATCAGTGAGAAGACTAGATTCACTTCTTTATGGACGGAAGTACCCCATCTTCTCTGTGCTTTTATTCTGGGACACGTTTAGGGCTTAGTGGTCTCTAATGATTTGCCTGGGCTTGTTTCATTTTATTCCTCCCTCTGGTACTATGAGTTTAGTAGCTCCACCTTGTCATGAGGGTTGCGTTCCAAGCCACTCTTGTAGATGTCTAAAACTATGGCTAGTACTGAATCCTATATATTCTTTTTTCCCTCCTATACTTGCATACCTATGATGAAGTTTAATTTATAAAATAGATAGAGTAAGAGAGTCAGAGCAAAAACTAGTAATAAAAGAGAACAATTATAACAATATACTATAATAAAAATTATATGTGACTCTCACTTTCTCTGTGAGCAAAGTTGTAGAAATTTATTTTCCTTCTCCACAAACTTCACAGGTAAAAGGTCCATTCATGTTGTAGATTTTAGTAACCTCAGCATATACTTTTTTTCCTTCTTTAGTAAGGCTGGAACTCTTGCCTTTTTACTTAAAGAAAGTATTTCATGGCTTCTCTTTGATGTAGCTATATTGCTAGCATCACTAGTCTTGAACACTTTGGGACCATTATGTGGTAAAGCAAGGGTTACACAAACACAAGCACTGCAATACTGTGACATTCGACACAAGATTTCATCACACTATTCAGAACAGAATACAATTTAAAATTTATGTTAATTTGTGGAATTTTCCATTTCATATTTTCAGACCATGGTTGATCATTTGGTAACTGAAACTGTGCAAACTGAAACCATGGATAAGGCAGGAGTACTGTATGTTCTCATCATACTACAATGGTAAAATTGTTTTCTGTGGTCAGAGAGGGGAGAAAGAAGATAGAAGATCAAGTAGGAAGGGACATCACTTAGTAATTCCAGTCTGACACACTGAAGAAGTGAAAAACAGCCCTGTTAACCCCAGAGTGCAGTATTCCCAAAAGCACACCAATAACGCTCAAAGGTGGGAAACTCATAGGGCCACTCTGATCATATGTGGGTAAGATATAGACAAAGCCCTTCACAATTACAGAAATGGCTGAACCTCCCCACCTCCTGATATGCAAGGCCCCTCTCAGTGACCAGCTGCTCCTTTAGCATGGCAGTGCTACTACACTTGGTTTCACCTGCCTTCTAGATGAAGTTTATTATGATGCCCTGCCATTAAGTTGCCTTCACTTTTTCATAATATCTAAACTCTGCTTCCTTCAACTCTGCTTAGAACCTCTATCACAAGCCCAATTCCTATAAGAAGCTACTCCCCATTCTCCCTTCCCACGCAGATTCCCCTGGGGTAAATCATTTCTTTCTGCAGAAAATTACACATTCTTTTGACTGAAGGTATGTTCCTGGTGGTCTTTAGAGGTGAGCTTCCACACATGTTCTCCAAACCACCCACATTCTCCAAACGTTATCTCCTCGCTGTATTGGGGGTTCTGGGTCCTTGCTGGGTGAAGTGGGGTGGATTGTCAGCCTTCACTACTCACCAAGATGGACTTTTCTTCCTGAGATTGAAGCCAACACAAAGCAAAGCAGACCTAAAGGGTAGAGACTGACAGATTCATGATAACCTCTTTTGAGCCCTTGGATTTAGCTACGTTTTAAGCAAACTTGTCCTTTACATTTTTTGTTAAATAAGTAAAAATTCTGTATTTGAGTTTGTTGTCTGTCCAAAAGAGCATTAACATACTGATCTCACCAGAGCGCTTTCTAATCTGCAGGCTGCTCAAGGAATGATCAGTGGGCCGGTATCACAAGCTGACCCAGAGGAACACTGCTGTGCACGGTTGTTCCTTACGCATATATTTCAGATTCCTTCACAAAGGAAATAGTTTTTGTCCTCAAGTCAGCTTTGGTCTGTGGACTTTACAACTCAGAACATTTGCAACCTTCCAGAGGCCCCTGATCCTGGTGTTTCCAACATCCAGGGCCCTTTAGTTTTGCTGGATTATGTCAGCTTTACTAAGTTTTTTTGTTTTGTTTTATTTTGTTTTGTTGCTCTTCCATTTCAAGAAATCAAACCCATATCATGTGCCCATTTGCCCCATTTTTAATTATCCTCCTTTCTTACTGTATCTTGCTCCTTTTCCCCCATTTCAATTGTTCTCAGATCAGGGGAATCTTTTATCCGAACATCAATTAGGACATCAATGAGATGAGTTTCAGCCATCATTAGAGAGTCAAATGGACTCAAAGGGAACAGGGGAGTGTGAAGAAATACCGATGTAATAAGCAGAACCAGTGAGAAGAAACCGCTGATGTTAAGTGAACTGGGGATTGAGCAAGATGGAGAGAAAAAATCAGTGCCTCTTTGGAAATTAAATGAGAAGTTCACTCTGTAGTGTTCTGCTGTAACAGGAATAGGAGAAAATGCATCCAGCATTTGCATCAAAGAGACAGGAGTACTTGAATGTGGGCAGATAAATCCAGAAGCTAGGAGCACTGAATTTGAATCAGTCAAATTAACTGTTGTATTTGGTCAGTTCTGTTCACAGACTAGTGAGAAGAAAGGACTTGCTTTGTTTTTCTAAATTCTAAACACATGCACAAGGGCTATATGTTGTTTTTTTTTCCTGAAGAGCTCTGGGTTTGACTCCCATCTCTTCTACCTACTAACCACATGGCCTTGAAAAATGTTCTAAACCTCCCTGGCCACCTGTATCTATAGAAAGGATTATTGTCACTGTCCTGACTCAGAGGACTATTATTAGAACTAAACAAGACACTGAATATAAACATGCTTTTGAAATAACGAAATACCGTAAAAAATAATTATACATATTAGTATAATTACCATCATTGGTGTTATTTTGTGGAACAAAAATTGAAGTAGAGACTCAAAAGAGCACAATGCGTATCACACAGATTGTTTCATAACTTGCTGTATCAGTGGGCACATTCTTTTCAAAATGACAAAAGGGATACATCAGGGATTTGAATCATTTTTCTCTCAAGGGAAAGGTACTGAATTTCTGATGATTGATTGTGACCTTGGAAATATAATTATTTCCATGGTACTGAAAATGTAATTTATTCTTTTCTGTATTTAGAACAGTTGGAGGAATTTCACAATGACCTGCAGAAAATGGTACCAGGGCACTTCCAATTCACAATACAAAAGAAGGCATTGTGGGCCCATAGAACTGGTCCACCAATGGTATTTTGCAAATGGATTCAAATGTGCCTTTTTAAAATGCTTGTATTTTTAATCATATAAATTTTTATTCAATCTTGTCCATCAATAAAGAGAAAAATCACATCATAGGTATTAGCTCTCTGCCTAACTATTTCTAGTCAGATTTAGCGTAACCCACAATAGATCTAGATTTCAGGATGAAATTGACTGAGAAAACCGATGCAAGGTCCCAATATTTACCCTGACAATTCAGTATAAATACTCTGTTTCAGACTTTTCCAGGTAGACAGCTTAGGTCTAATATTTACTGGTTCTGCTTCCTCAAACTTAAAAACAACTGTGTTGGGTCTCAGTTTTCTTATCTATAAGTTGGGGACACTAATAACTTCTTTGCAGACTGATGTCTATAATACAATCTATATAAAATAGATGTTGGATAGATAGTAGCTATTGTTATTAGCACTTCCAAATGTGAAAAACAAAAGGGAAAATTATTTTACTCATTTTTCCTCAAAGTTACTCTTTTATAACTTTGTAATAAAGAATGGCATTTTTCTTTGTTTGAAAGTCCTGTGTTATCTGACTCTACCTCCTCATGAGATCCAGTGTCCGGAGGCTTTGGGTAACCCTTTTCTGCAACCCCCCGAACTCACAGCCATTCCATACCTGGCACATGTCAGACCGAATGGGTCTGCAATGTCTCTGCGTGTTTTCCCGCTTCAGTGCTCGGTGTTCTTTCTACCCAGTCATATCTCACATGTCCTTCAAAGCTCTGATTCTATTTTTATGACTGTAGCAAAGCCTATTTCTTCTCTAGGGAAAGAATGTGGTAGAATGAAAACAACAGATTATGTAGAGTATGGAGCTGGGGTCCCTGGGATAAGCCAAATAATGACCTTCTGAGAGATGCTCATATCTTAAACCATGGAGAAACTGTGACTACTTAGATTATATGGCAAACCTTCATTTCAAAGGTTTCAGATGAAATTAAGGTGAATTAATCAGCTGACTTTAGAATAGGGAGATTACTCTGGATTCTCTAGATGGGCCCAATATAATCACCAAGGTCCTTAAATATAGAAGAAGAAAGAAGAGACAGTGCCAGAGTGATGCATCATGAGAAAGTCTCAACCAGCCGTAGCTGCTTTCGAAGATGGAAGGAGGCCACAAGCTGAGGAATGCAAATGATGTCTAGACAATGAAAAAGGCAGAGAAACTGATTCTCTCCTAGAGCCACCACCAAAAATGTGTCCCTGTGAACACTGTAACTTTAGCCCAGGAAGAGCCGTTCATGACATCTGACTTCCAGAACTATTAACGGTCTATAAAACAATAAATTTGTGTTGTTTTAAGTCACCATTTGTGGTAATTGGTTATAGAAGCAACAGGAAACCAATGCAATAAGCCAACTTCTATAAAGGGCCAGACAGAAAATATGTGAGGTTTTGCAGGCCACACAGTCTTTGTCACAATTACATAATTCTGCCACGGTAGTGGGAAAGCAGTCACAGACATAAGTAAACGGGCATAGCTGTGTTTCAATAAAACTTTATCAATAAAAACAAGTAACAGGCCAGCTTGGCTTATAGCCCACAGTTTTTTGGGTGCCAGTTAGCTTTGCCTGTGGATGAGCATTGAGCACTTCCACAACCTTGATGCCTTGTACAAATTATTTTATTATCTTTAAGCCTTTTATTCCCGGTATATGAACAATGAAGTCACTTATACTCGGGTGTGTCAAAGATGGCCGACCATTTCCAAAACTTCATGTTTCCCTTCCCATAATGGAATTTGTACCCAAGCAATGGTTGCCTGTCAGACTGTCTTTCCTGTATTTTTTATAGTCGGTCCAGTCATGACTGTCATACATGAGCTGAAGTGATGAGCAGCATTTCCATGCTTGTCCAGTACAAACCTCCCACATGACTCTTTTGGAGAGTTTTTTCTCCTCTGGCTGCATGTACTGGAGGTGACCCCAATAGTGGTCTTGAATGCCACATGTTAAAGATAGGAACTCTCCATTCTTAGGTCCTTGAATGACTGTGTGGAAGACAGCTGTTCTGCAGAACTGTTACTGATCCAAAAATATTGTATGAGCAAGAAGTAAATTTCCAATCCTTTCGAGCCATTGTAATTCCTAGATTCTGTCTGTGTAACAGTTAGAATGCTCTACATACAGCTTGTGCAACCTATGGCCCAGGGTTGCTTTCAGTGTGGCCCAACACAAATCTGTAATCTTTCTTAAAACATTATGTGATTTTTTTGTGTAACTTAAAAAAAATCTCATCAGCTATCATCAGTGTTAGTGTCTCTTATGCGTGGCCCAAGATAATTCTTCTTCATCCAATGTGGCCCAAGGAAGACAAAAGGTTGATACCCTTGTTCTACATAATATCTCAGTTTTAAAGTTATGGTGAAGATTAAATAGAACATTATGTAAAATATTATATATAACACATGGGATTTAGTACTTAGCATATAGTGTTATAGTTACATAATCTCTCATTTCTTAATTTCTCCCACACTCTATTGTGCACTCCCCAAATTTAAACGGGGGTGCTTGTCTCCCTAGTTTGACAAGGAACAGTGTCTTGTATTTTTGAGGCAGCATGACATGATATTTTAAAAAATGAGCTTTGGAGTTTGCCACACCAGGGTTTACTCTCTTTCATGCCCCCATTCCACAGCTATTTATTTCCTAGATTTAATTTCTCTTAACCTCTGTTTTGTCTTCTATAAAATGATACTCAATAAATGACAGGTAGATTTTATGTCTATCTATATGCCAGGATTTTAGTACATGCCAATAAATATACATTGAATTACTCACTCATTTATCAATTATTCAACATTATGAAAGTTTTATGCAGGATTTGGGTATAGTTGCTTAATTTCTTTAATTTTTTTTTGTGATATACTATGGCATTGGCACAAAACTCTGAGTTAAAGACAGATAAACATGAGATCAGTTATATTCTTTGCTGATCCCACTTTAGTTTCAGAGTGTGGAGAAATATAACTTTGTAGGGAGAAAACAGATTAGAGTTTTATGTCCCTATTGTAACATCTATATGACCATATTTTCATATAGTCACTCTCATATTGTCTTTTCACTTCAATTTTTATATTTATAAAGTAGAGAAACCTAGATGGGTTAAAAAAAAATTAAAGCAGATGTATAAAAACTCCTTATTAAGGGAAGCTGGGATGACTCAGTGGGTTAAGCATTCACTTTGCAGCACTGGGGATCGGGGATCAAATCCCGGCCCCGGCCCGTGTGGAACCATATGCTGAACTGGGAGCTCCTCCAGTTCAGTTCTCTCTCTGTCTCTGTCTCTGTATCTCTCTCTCTCTCTGTCAAAAATAAATAAAAAAATATATATATAAAAAACAAAAAACAAAACAAAAAAACCCTTCTAATTAGTACCTAGTGCACAGTAGATGCTCAATAAATTGTTTTAGTCATCATTATCATTATCATTATTATTATTGAGCTTGAGTTACAAAAGCTTAAGAATAATCACTATTTCTAAGACTGGATTGTCATTATCATTATGAAGAAAATCTTATTGAGTTTTTGATATTTTCTAAATGCCAAGTTCAACACCAATGTCCTATACTAAGGGTTGATATAATCCCATTGCAATACGCTGAACCTTGCAGAAGAGTAACAGGCTTGACTTGTACAAGTATTGGCTCAGTCCTGAAGATGATAAATGATTTTCATTAAAATTCATTCTACACTATGTAAACTCAAATACTATACAGTTATTCTTCTGCTAGATCAAAAAAGTCTATGTGAAGCTGCATACAAGACAGAGGTCATTTAAAAAGTGAGACTGGTTAATCAGTTCATTTGCATGTACATTTAGTCATTCTGTTTAGTTATCCATCAAGCAATCATGGAAATATAAATCATCGTTTCATGTTAGTTATATATTATTATACACTGCACAGACCTAGCACCAGGAAAGCAATAGATCATCACCAACAATATTTATTGAACTGTCACAATTTGAATAAGAAAATAAAGAACCCACCATGCCAATAAGGTCATGGGCCTCAAGAAAGTTCTGTCCTTCTCTCTCAATTGAGCAAGGCTGTAGTTTTAAACACTACTTCTACAGAGAAGACAGTTGACAATTCCCCACCAGGTTTTCTTTCTTTCTGCACTACAGCTTGGAATATACATTTGTTGTTATGACATCTGTATCTGGAAGCTCTAGGGAGTTGAGTCATCTTTTTGATCTTTGGCTTTTAATTTCCAGTGCTGTCATTACTCCAGTTCCCAAAGCCTATTGTTATGCATATATTCGACTCCAATATTTTTCCTTTTCCATGAAAACTATTACCCTTAGTAACTACATCTAAACATCGATCACATTATTTCATTGTCTCCAAGTTTCTTGATTAGGCCTTTAATACTTTAACACCATTGTTCTGAGATGGCCATCTAATCTCTAGCTATGACAGCTTATTTTCAGAAAAGAAATATATGAGTAGCAAATTCAAATGTTTTTAGGGCCAGAAAAATAATGCAAAGAGTGACACCAGTTATGGATACAAGAACATTTTGCTAATTATATAAGAAAATATTGATAAATAAATAAATAAATAAATAATAAACCACTTGCACACATATTATGGTATCCTCTATTTTTCTTGAAAACAAGTACATTAACCAATTTTTATTTATTACTTACCAATTAATCTTTTTGCTTGTAATAAATTAACATTAAATATTTTAAAAAGTCAAATACCAATAAAAGTGTCATAAAGAAAAATAATAGTTCCCTGTCCTATACTTTTTATCCCTCCAAGTAAACACTGTTAGTAAATCTATCCATTCCATTTGGGATTACTATTTACATTTCAGAATGTTCTTATATAACTGCTCTGATGGTTCTGTTTTCTATTAATATTCTACTCAGAAAGATGAGTGTTTAGATTTCGTACACTTTTCCTCCAAGACCATTCATACCCCTCTAATAGAATTGGAGCAGTGCTTTTCAAGTATCACCATGCACCAGAGTCAGCTAGAGGGCTTGATGAAACACATTGCTGGACCTCATTCTTAGAGTACCTGATTCAGTAGTTCTGAGATGGGACCCAGAATGTGCATTTCGAACAATTTCCCAGGTGATCCCAACACTGGTGGTCTAGGACATATTTTGCAAACCATGGAATTGTTATAACATCGTTATTTTTTAAATCAAATTTTGCAAATTTCATTTTAATGACATAAATATTATTCATATCTGTGTCACATAGTGTGTAGTAATTATATTTCTATTATTATACAACCTTTTATTATTTCTACAGTTAATACTTTTTACCATATTCTTATTTCCAAACCTTTCAACAGAACTAATATTTTTTATTGTTCAAAGACATTCAATCATATATTGATTTATTTTGTTTTAGAAATATGTGTACTGGAGTCCTATTTATTTTTTAACCTGTCTCATTGCAAGTTACTGCTTTTTATAGATGTCTATTGCAGCTTTGTCTTCACAACACTCAGAAATTTGTCTTTCTCCTGGATGAATCTTCTGCTTCTTGTACCATATTTCTTGTTCTTTCATAATCTTCATTCATATTTTGCTGAAGCTTATCCACTAGTTGTTTTCCTAAAATAATTATTTTATGAAGGTATCTTTACTATATATGTACACTTAATTGCTAGTTTGGTTAGTTATGGTTTTATAGGTTGAAAATTACCTCTCAGAATTTTTTTTTAAGATTTATTTTATTGTTTTTGACAGACAGAGAGAGACAGAGACAGAGAGAAGAGGGAGGGCCCAGAGCAGTCTCCGTAGTTGCACGTCATTAGTTTTTGATATGGTTTCATTTTACACAGGTGGGTGAGGCTGTACAGGGCAAGAACCAGGTTAGGGGCCTCCCACATGGGAAGCACGCCCCCTTGAGCTATGGGCCGAACTGGGGTGCAAGAAACAAACTGAGGGCCTCCTGCATGGGAAGCACACCCCAGTTCAGCATACGGGTCAGCACAGGCCGGGGTCGGGATTCAATACCCAGTCCCCGGGGCTGCAAAATGAGTGGTTCACCTGCTGAGCCATTCCGGCTTCCCCTCAGAATTTTCCTTTTTCTTTTTTAATGTCACTCTTGAGAAATCTGACACAATTTTTGTTCTGGAAAATTTTCTACATGGTGTGTGTATGCACATGTGAACTAAAAATGTTATATCATTGAATAGCTGTAACATTGTAAACCAAAGAAGAGTCAGGTAGCAACTTACTAGATCTGTTAGATATAAATAATATAAAATAGCGAAACCTCTAAGTGGTGTATATACATGAGGGCTGACTGGAAAGTATCTAGCCCTGTAACTGTTCTTATTTTATTGACAATGGCTGAATTGTTTTTCCAGACATTGTATATGTGTGCATATATATATATATATATTCCTTAGAGATATTACATTTTCTTCTATAGAAAAATATAGTTGACATTGTGTATTTGTGTGTGTATGTATGTGTATGTCTGTTGCATATTCTCCTGTCCTCTGTGTTCGAGTTTCTTCAAGAGATTTGAAGAAAATTTTACCTGACTCCATGTGGACTCAGTGGCACTATTGATGACAAAATGCTGCCATTACCTTTAGGATATAGGTTAACTGATGAAGCAGTGTTTCTACACAGCAGACTTAGGCGTGGATACTTAACACAACACAACACAACACAACCAATCATGTTAGTATTTGGAGATTAGGAGAAAGGTCCTCTTTCCAATGGGTTTGGTAAAATGGGAGAATAAGAAGCTCCTGGTGGTCAATATGCTTAGCAATATGCTTAGCCTTTCTGAGAAGAGAGAGGCAAACAAGGAGAGGAACTCAGCTCGGATAATATATTTGAGTCCAGAATCCATTTCTGTTCTCTCCTGATATACGAGACACTACATTTTCTTTTTACTTAAAGATACAATTTATTTCCTAACATTTGAAATTGATAAAATCAGAATAATACACCTTTTTGCCTTCATGACAAGTCATGTGTGACATTAAATAGAATATTTAACATAATACTTGGATTCAATACTTGCAAACAGTAAAACTTTTAAATAATCCACATGTCTCTTAGTAGTATACTCTCAATTGTTCATTTATAATTTTAAGAAGCTTTTTAAATAAAAGAAACTCTAAGCTGAAGTGATATAGTGTAGGTGTTTGGTAAATTGTAAAGGATATGAATAATTATTATTTCTCATTGTAGTTATTATAATTTTTATTACTGTCACTACTATAATGTCACAGATTTCTTATTCTTTATGCATCTATAGATTTGAGCTTATGACATATTGTTCAGTATATGTAATGTCACAATATTTTTATTGTACCATCATTTATTAATTTGACTATTACCATCATATAGGACAAATTATATAACAGGTTATTATATTTCTGTAAAGTTTTGTCATAACTAATCACAATGCCACATGCCCCCTCTCATTGCTATTATATTATTCCATAGAACATTTTAGTACCTCTACTTTGAATGACTTTCCTCTTATCCCCTTCAATCATAATCTCACTTTAATTGCCTCTTCTCTGAAAAATACAAACATTATCTTCCTTACCACTGGAATTAATAGCTTCTGTGATGGCTTATCATCTTTTTTGTTCTCTCGTGCACCTTTTCCAATTAAAATGTAAATTAAATGGATCTGAATATGACAACCAAATTCATGTACACAGTATTTGGTGGCTTTGAATTCCATTGAATTCTTGATAGAATTCTTTATAATTGAGTCTTTTTTTAAGATTTATTTATTGTTTGAGAGGAGAGAGAGAGAGAGAGAGAGAGAGAGAGAGAGAGAGAGAGAGAGAGAGAGAGAGAAAGAAAGAGAGAGAAGGAAGGAGGGCCCAGAGCAGTCTCCATAGTTGTACATCATTAGTTGTGACATGGTTTCATTCCACACAGGTGGATGTGGGGCCACTTGGGGCAGGAACTGAACTGGAGGCCTCCCACGTGAGAGATGAACACCTTAGCCTCTGAGCTATCTTAGCAGTTACCAGTTGTGCCCACAGTTCAGCATATAGGTTTGTGTGGGATGGGGTAAGGATTCAATCCATGGACCTTGCAGTTGCAAGGCAAGTGCTCAACCTGCTGAGCTATCCCAGCATCCCCTACTTGAGCCTTTTTTTTTCTTCCTATTAATTGTTTCCCACAAGTCACTAGACAAAAAGTAAATATATATTCACTATCTGTGTAGATATATTGTAACAAAAATAGATAGCTGAGAGAGAAATAACAAAAGATGATAGATGATAGATAGATAGATGATAGCTGCAGTTGGATAGATGATAGATAGATAGATAGATATTGGAAGGTCTATTATTTATTGATATCTTTATTTCTCAACACTGAGTTTCCTAATCTACAATCTCGTTCTTTGTTTATTTGTATTTGTTGTCATTTGTTTCACTCTTACTTGTTTGAATATACTTCTTTATGTTTCTTTGGCTTTGTTCCTATAAACTTGAAGGCTAAGTGTGTGTCCTTTGCTCTGCCAATGTCCTTCTCGTGCCCTACTCATTCTCTTTCTATGCTGAGAGGGTCTCGTGGTCTAACCTTCTGATATTTCCATCTGCATGCTCAATGAAGCTTTGACCCCTAAGCCAATGTTGATCAAGGCAGGAGTGATGTGAGATGCTTCACTGTGGGCTTAACTGCCTCCAGACTGAAGACAATTCTAACAGTAGAACGTCCTACTATACCTGAGAACTGGTTGACATCCTCTGAATTCCCTCCTCATTTCATTTACTTTCACTCCAGTTGAAGGTGTAAGACCCACAGTAGACTTCTGGACATTGTGTTATTTCTACCCAAATGGCCAATTTTATAGGACTAAAACTTTCACATTTTCATGTTTACATTTCAAAATAACTTTGCCCATTCACTTCCAACTATCTGTTATTATTTTTCTATATATTTTATTTGTCAAAAAATAATTTGTGGTCATGGCTAATAAAAATGAAATTATAGGAAAAGGAGAAAAATAATCCTCAATAATTCCATCATAAGAGAGAATCACTGTTTACCATTTTAAATATATTCTCTCTTTTGAAAAGTTTAAGCCACAGAATACCGTCTTTCAAAATTCTGTTTATATAGCATATAATTAATAGTTAAACACTGGGCTTTTGAAATACATCATGAATGTTTTCTGGAGTTAATGATCTCTGTATTAGTTAGCTTAGTCTGCCTAACAAAATGCCACACATGATTGGTTTAAAAATAGAAATGTCTATTCTCATGATTCTGGAGGTTAGACGTCCAAAAATGAGGGTGCCATCAAGGTTGATTTCTGGTGAAGCTTCTCTTTTTGGTTTGTGGATGAGCACTTTATAGTATGTTCTCACATGGTCTTTCCTCTGTGCACACAGAGAAAAAAAAGAAGCAAGCTTGGTGTCTCTTCCTTTTCTTATTGGAATAAGCACCAATTTTATGAGATTAGGATCCCACAATTAGGACTTCATTTAACCTTAATTATTTCTCCAAGGAGCTTATCACCAGATACACTCACATTGGGGCTTTAGAACTTCAACATATAAATTTTGTGGGGTACAAGTTTTATTCCATAACAAACTCTTTCATGTAATTTTCAATAGTTGAAAAATTTTTATTTATGTAGGTGGACATAATATGAAAAATTACATTTTATATACTTGGGCCATGTCCAACTATTTCTCTTAACTTTTTGAAATTATAACTAATGGTACCATGAACATTCTTTCTCATAAATAACAATTTATCTGGTCTCAGTTATGAGGTCTGACAATTAAATTCACCAACTAGCCACCAAGCCCTTGCATCGGCAGCACTTGAATTAGAGCAACAAACAACTATTAATTTCTTGTTAAATTTGGCGAGAGTGGAAGTAAAATCAGGGACATTTCAGTGCAAATTACAGGGATAATGCCATGAAGAAAATGGCAGTGTACAATGGATTAAATGTTTTTCTGAAGGAAGAGAAAATGTCACTGAATGATGAGAGGTCAGGGTGACCAGTATTGAGCAGAACTGATGAAAACATTATGAAAATTCATCCAATTGTGCATCAAACTTGCCAGCTGATTGTAAGAAGCATAGCCAATCAGGTAAACATCAATAGAGAAACAGTTAGGAAAATCTTCACTGAAAATCTTGGCATGAGAAAAGGTGTGTGCAAAAATGGTCCTGAAGGAGCTCATTGATGAAAAAACACAAAGGGGAGTCAGATTGCTAAGACCTTTTGGAGAGGCTAGGCAATGTTTGGGGCAGTGTTATCATGGTGATAAAACATGGGTGTAGCAACACGAACCTGAAACAAAGCACCCAAGTGCACAATGGAAGTCAGCCAATTCTTCACAACCAAATAAGTTCCATTAGTCCAAATCAAGAGTCAAAACGATGGTGGTGGTGAAGCCAGGATGGCTCAGTGGGTTAGGCGCTCACTTTGCAGCCCCGGGGACCGAGGATCGAATCTCGGCCCCGGCAGTGCTGATCCATGTGCTGAACTGGGGAGTGCCCCCAGTTCAGTTCTCACTGGAGTGAGACCCCGGCCCAGTTCCTGCCCTGTGTAGCCCCACACCCACCTGTGGAATGAAACTATGTGGAAAAACCGATGATGTGCAACTATGGAGACTGTTCTGGGCCCTCTCCCTTCTCTCTGTCTCTGTCTCTCTCTTTCTCTCTCTTTCTCTCTCTGTCAAAAACAATAAATAAATCTTAAAAAAAAAAAAATGACCTGAACTTGTCGCCAACAACTCATGGTTTTTGCATCACGACAATACACCAGCTCATAGGGCACTGCCTGTGAGGGCGTTTTTAGCCAATAAACAAAGAACTACCTATATTCGCTGTATAAGACTATAGCCTCGGAAGTGGGGGGTAGTCTTATACAGCGAATATAGGCCTAAACCTATGTTTTAACTGTAAAATTAGGGGGTTGTCTTATATGCCTGGTCGTCTTATATGCCGAAAAATACGGTATATTGGAACATCTTCTCTACTCACCTATCTGGCCCCCAATGACTTTTCTGTTTACCTGAAGGTAAAGGGAGTATTGAAAAGACATTCAGGACATCAAGGGTAATACAATGATGGCTCTATACTCATTCCATAAAAAGAGTTCCAAAATTGCTTTGAAGGGTGGACTAGGTGCTGTGGTCAATACATAGCTTCCAAGGGGAGTACTTTAAAGGCAACCATAGTGATATTTAGCAATTAGGTATGTAGCACTTTTTCTAGGATGCATCTGTAAACTTAATTTTCAAACCTGGTATTTTCTTTGGGTAGAATATTCCTAAAAATAAAATAACTTGGTCAAACTATTATTACATTTTAAGCATGACACTACCAAGTCATTTCCAGAAATGACATACCAATTTATTTTCATAATGGTTGTGATGAGCATGTCATTTGTCTTTGACTTACTAGTACAACATTTTCTTTAAATATGTGTCATTTTGATACAAGGAAGACATTTTCTTATAGTTAATTATTTTCATTTTGCTACAAGAAAAACATTTTCATTTTGCTACAAGAAAAACATTTTATTGTATCCAATTCTTCTTTTCATTTCACTTTATTTGATTGGTAATAGAGCTCATCATGCTTCACCACTCTTCCTTTCTCAAATGACTAAAATCTATTCTATGGTAGAGGATCAGCCAATCATAATCATACCTCCCTGATAACAGTTATTTCTTCGCTGGCTCATTAGGACTCCCTAGTACAATACTCTGTTACCTGTGTAATCTTCACTACTTTGTCTCTGTCACTTGCTGCTGGTCCACTTGGTTAATTCATCTCATTATGTCTTTGAATAAATCATTTTCTTTGTCAGGTATGACCATCCCTGCATTATCCACCTCTCTAAATTTCAGTAATCCTGAAATAAACTAAGGTAAAATGTGATTTTCTCTGAACTTTTCCCCTGATTTCTCTGTTGTTATTAAATACCAAATTCCCCCAATTCCATTGCATATATCTACACAAAGAAAATGCCCAATAAATAGAAAATAATAATATTATTGTTATTATCATACTCATTTAGTACATATCAATAGAACTTCTCTCACTATAATTTAATCATTGCTTTTTGTCTGCCTTATCCATTAGACTAACTACATGGTCTTAGAAAGCAAGGTACATCTTGTTATTGTTTAAGTCATTGGACATAACAATAAATTTATTTCATAAATTAACAAATGTACAGTGTATAGGAGTATTGGTTTAAAGTGACAGTGTCAAGGATAACTGTATCCTTGTCTCTCTTTCATCATAGGGACCACATTTGCCCTTGAAATCGATAGCTTGGGAAATTGGTACTCTGTTCATGACAATTCTTTCCCATATAAGCCTGGGTCTTAATTTTATTTAAATTTAAATAAACTTAACAGTTTTTTGGAATAGTTTTAAATTCATAGGAAAGTTGTGAAGTATAAATGATTCCTTATACCTTTCACCAGATTTTCCCTATGGTTAAGAATTTATGTTAACATTGTACAATGATATATTTGTCACAATGAACCAGCAGTATACTACTATTAACTAAACTCTACAGATTATTAAGATTACATTTACCCCTCTACTGTCTTTTTATTTTGGAATCTTTCTCAATGTGTCATTTTACATTTAATTGTCATGTCTCCTGACCTTTCTCTTGTTTCAATGATGTTGACAGTTTTGAGGCAAACTGATCAGGTATTTTGTAGAATGACCTCAATTTAGTTTTGTTTGATGTTTGTCTCATGATTTGACCGGTATTGCAGGTTTTGGGGTATAGTTCAGAAGTGAGGTACCATTCTCATCACCTGATAAAGAGCATACAGACAACTTTATCTGTTGTCTGAAGTAGTGTTTGTAGAGTTTTTCCACTGTAAAGTTAGTTCTATTCGCTTTACAGATTTTAGTATTAGAAGTATGTCACTAAATGTAGCCCATACTCAATAGGTTGGAAATTCTTTGAGTTGGCGAGTAACTACACAATCTTTTTGGTATTCTTCGGTATGGAGGATATGCCTATTCTTCCCCATTATATATATATATATTTTTTTTTTTTCAGATTTATTTTTTATTGTTTTTGACAGAGAGATAAATAGATAGATAGATAGATAGATAGATAGAGAGAGAGAGAGACAGAGACAGAGAAGGGAGCGGGCTCAGAACAGTCTCCATAGTTGCACATCATTGGTTTTCCATAGTTTCATTCCACAGGTGGGGGCGGGGCTGCACAGGGCAGGAACTGGGCGGGGTCTCATCCCAGTGAGAACTGAACTGGGGGCACTCCCTAGTTCAGCACGTGGGTCCACACAGGCCAGGGCCAGGATTTGATCCTTGGTCCCTGGGACTGCAAAGTGAGCGCTTAACCCAGTGAGCCATCCCGGCTTCCCTATTTATATTTTTCAATCACTTATTTACATTAGTATGGACTCATGGATATTTATTTTATACTTTGGATTGTAATCAAATACTACGTTATTAATTAATTAATTTATTCATTGTTCAAATTATTCCAGTTTCCCACATCTGGAGCTCCTTCAGTTTGGTTCCCATGTTCCTTTGTTAGGCTGTTATCCTTTTGTTTGTTTGAGTACTTCTTCATTTTCTGACAACGCAAATTGTTCCAGACTCATTTTGTGTATTCCACGACCCAATTCAGAGATCACTCATTTCTACAAAAAGCTCTGGGTTCTTTTTTTGGTAAATGATATAAGAAACAAGATCTGGGTGCTAGGTTTCTTCTGATGTTTGACTGCTTTCGTGGATAGCCAGCCATGTCATGACTGCATCAAAAGTTTATCCACTGCCCACATTTTCCACTTCGCCTACAATTGCCTCTGTGCTCTGGTCTTCAGATGGGATTTAATGTCATAAATGTAGCCCAAACCAGAACCAGCTATGATCATAGGGCCCAATGTCTTGCTTCTATCACTGCCTACACTGAGTCTTACCTACAAAGCTAGGCTGGCTTCCCATTTCTTACCTCTTTCTTACTAAGTTTCATTCAGTTTATTTTCAGCTCATATTTTTCCCCTATCACTCCAAATTATGATTGAGTTCTAACAGTTTTGTCTTGTATAGTAATGGGCAGTAATGTCATTCTTGTGGGGCGTGGCTCCAAGGTAAAGGTTTCTGGAAAGGATACACAAAAAGGTTACCCTGCAAATAAAACAAATAAACAAGTCCTCATTGACTACTTTGCTTAAATTTATAAGAATTATAAACCTAGTCTTTTTCCATTTCTCTAAGCATGAGATTTCTGAATAATAGTTGTTTTTTAAAAGAAGAAACACAAAATCTGAAACAATAAACTGACATAATAGGCCAGTTGGTAATGCTCTTAAATTTTTTGGTTTACTTCTTTTTTTCTGTTATAACTTCATGTGAGTGAAAGTCAATAGATTAAAAAAATAAAGTAGCATCTAATAAGAGTGATGGTGCCCAATAGAAACTTCATAAGTCTGCAAACTTTCAATTATTTTCAACATAATCTTTCAGATTTTTCATGTATTATTAAAAGACATATACCAGTGTTTTTGTGGATGGCTATCAAAACCAGGCAACTCCTAATTGTCTGTTTTGGTCCATGTAATGAGAAAAATAATTACATTCTGTTTCTTACCGGAAGATGATTTACTTGGAATTTTCTATACCTTGAGTAGAAGCCATACATTATAGTTGCATTGAAGTAACTTAAAATTCTCCAACATTACTTAAGATCTCTCCTTAGAAAATATTTGTTTACCACATTATATTGCAAAATTATGTATTTTCTTTACTATAAGAGATATATTGATTTTGCTTAAATCAGTCAATTCAGTAAAAATAAAAGTGGCCACGTACACATGCATGTACAGTGGCTATCCCACAGGAGAGTATTCTTAAGTTAAATGCATACTGCTGCAATTAGATCAAATGATTCAGACCTCCACAATATACATCAAGTTCCTTATTGAAGAAAATAAACTTATCTCAAATAATGGTCATAACTGAATTTTAAGAGAGATGATTTATTTGTATCTGCTGGGCTATTGATGATTTCCTTTTCCTCCTGGGCAATTGCAACAATGAACTTTTGTATACTTCAATAAGTATTTTTCACCTAGGCCTTGAAAATGCCCCATAGAAAGAATATGCAGAAGTCCAGGGCGTTTCACTTACCAGCTTTGTTACCTTGGAAAATTACTTAACGTCTCATCTGACAAACAGAACCAATGCAAACACTAATAGCTTCATTGGATAATGGTTTTCTTTACATTAGCTTAAATGTACAGCATTTAGCATAGTGCCCAATATATAGGGAGTGTACAATAATTGTTAGATGCTAGTATTTACTCACACAAGCATTCAAAGGTGAGTTATGATGGTTAATTCTATGTGTCAATTTTACTGAGCCACCAGATACCCAGATATTTGGTTAAACACTGTTTTGGGTATTTCTGTGAGGGTGATTTTAGATTATATCCATACCATCCACGGCAATCTATGATCCAAAGCAATCCCAGTCAAAGTACCAGTGGGCATTCTTTTCTTTTCATTTTTTTTTACATTAACATTTAAATCTGTCAAATGTGTAAAATAGATTGCCTTCCCCAATATGGGATAGCCTCATCCAGTCAATTGGAGACATGAATAGAACAAAAAGCTGGACTATCCCCGAGAGTAAGAGAGACTTGTTCTTCCCTGACTGCCTTTGAAATGGGACATTAGGTTGTTTTCTTGGCTTTGGAGTCTAACTAAAACATCAGCTCTTCCTGGGTCTCTAGCCTGTCAACCTTCAGATGGGAACTGGATATATTCACTCTTATGGTTTTCTGGCCTTTAGACTTGAACCAGAAGTACACCATGAATTGTCCTGGTCTTCACCATGCTGACTTACCGTGTAGATCTTGGGACTTGTCAGCTACCTGAATCACGTGAGACAATTACTTATAAAAAAACAAACAAACCAAAAACATTTTTCTATATATGTGTATGTAAAATAGAGGGGGAAAAAAGCTGAGATCTTAAAAAGTCCAAGTATGTTAATTTCTATCATGTTTTCAGCTGTCATTCTTCTATCCTATGTTGACTTGTCAGTGTCACACAGTCATTAATGTACAGCCGGCGTTGGTGTAAATTTATAATTGACGTAATCCTTATTGCTGACATGTCAATATTTAACTTGCATTAACCTTTCCTTTGAGGCTGACAAATTGTGCATCTGTGACTTGTTCAGTCTAATTTTTCATGTCATTGCCTTGCAAAGCATACAGATTTATAATGTCACTGTGTGATGGATGCAAGTCCCTCCTCTGCCTTGGAGAAGGGTTTCAACCCACTTAGATGATCCATCAGTTTATTTATTTATTTTATGTTCCACCGACCACGTATTTTTAAAGGCTTTCACTGAATTTACCTCCCCAAGGCCCATATTTTGAGGACAAACCGAAGGGTACCCCTGTCAAGAATCATTAGCATGCTGCAGCTACACAGAACAGCCTTCATCTGTATGTGTGTGTGTGTGTGTGTGTGTGTGTGTGTGAGATGTTGCTAAGAATTGAAAATCAGGTTAGTATATTGTGTGGGAAACAAAGTGACATTCTTGCCATTTTTACCTAACCTCCGAGAACAGAGCTCCTGAGTTGCCAAAATTACTTCCTTAGGATGGACAGCTGAGACTTAAAGTTAGTTATTTCTGGGTCTCTCTCTCTCTCTTTCTCTGTCTCTTTTAATTTAGAGTAGTTTTCTTTCACCAATCCCCATAAGCTTTGCATACAAAAAGTAAACAAGTATACAAGCATTCTCATTTGAAACTCTAGAACTAGAAGACTAAAGATTTGGGACTATAAGAGATTTAGGAGGGCAGAGTCATCCCACAGGTGCTCACAGTTTGTTTTCAAAGCAGGTTTATACAAAGATAAAACAAAAACAAAAAAACACTTGCCAGTGATTATTTCCTCCAAGTTTCACAATATCATACAAACTAAGCCACTCTCTCCACCCCAATGAAGTGTTCTAAGAGCAGTGGAGTTACCCAACCTCCCTCCAGCAAGTCTAATAAATTTATTTAAGGTTACCGAAGGTGAAGATGATAGCTACCCAGACTGTGTGTTTAAGAGTAGATGGTTATTTTAGTTTATATCTTATAGAAGGTTTATCTAAAAGCCAAAGGAAACCAATGCTGACATTTTTATCTTGGTTTAGGAAAGTATTATTTACATATATGCTATTAGAATGCAGCAATCATTGGTCTATTTCCTGGATCCTAGATTAAACTCTAACATATTCTGAATGTATTGAATGATTTATGGAAATTAAATATGGTTAATATGTGTGTTTGAAATAACACTCCATATAATTCATCACTTATACTTGGCTCCCTCTTGGTCCAAGAAGCCCCAAAGCAAAACTAATGTTACATCTTCCATTATTGCTTAAAATGATATTTTTTCTTCTTCTTGATTTTCAAGCAACATATGTCACATAAATCAAACTCATAAAGTCCAAGACACAAGATAAAATGTGGTTCCAGATTAACTGTGCCAATGCTAAGGCTGAGTTAACAATCACATTTCCAGTTATGCTTTGCTTTATTAAGATGAGTTCTGATCAATTTGTTGACCAAATAGAGACATCCATTCTAAGAAAGCCAGAAAACAAATCAGGGCTAGATTGTGTTGTTATTTCCCCCTTGCCATAAAATCTGCTCTTCAAACATAAGTTTTTATGGGTTCTCCATATATAAAATACGTTGGAATGGAAAACCTTTAGCTGAAGTAAAGATGTTTACATAAACATCCACTTTGTCCAACCAAGTTCTTCCATAGTCTCTATATCATGCAGAATTTGAAAGTCCAGATTCCATTCAACTCTTAGTTTACAAGTTGGAAGACTGCTACTAGAGAATATTGAGGAGCTCAGTATCATACGTTAGCAGAACTAGGACTAGAAATCTGATCTCCTAACTTTTAATCCAGTATTCTTTTCATTAGAGCAGGTGAGAACTCCATATTGTCTCAAGTTCATTAATTTATCCGACTCAATATTTAGTATACATTTATTTTGTGTCAAACTGTGTTCTAGGGGCTGAGAATACAAAACTTTGTAATAGAACTATTTCTACCTTCATAAAATTTACATTTTAATGGAAAGGGCAAAAGGGATTGTAATTTTCAATCAAGTAGCCAGGACATCCTTCCATAGTAGTAGCATTTCAGCAGACACCAGAATGGAGTCAAGGGATTGAGTTGGGGAGGCTATTCATGGCATAATGAATAGCAGATACAAATGCCCTTAGTTAGGTGTATTTTTGGCACTCTTAACAGCAGCCAGAAGTCCAGAGTAGCTAGAATGCAGTGAGTGGGTTCCAGGAGTAGGGAGGTGACCAAATTGAAAGGGGAGCCCATGGAGATCATTTCAAATTTGCCTGAATTCATTGGGAGGCCCTTTGATGATATGAACTGAGTATGTGACATGTTGTGGCTTTTATTTTAAGAAGAATTACTCTCCCTATTTTCTGGCTGGGCCTGCACTGGGCAGGAGGGGAGGGTCCCTGATATATGGCAGTTGGTTTAAGAAGATTGGCATCAGGAAAGAGTTTTAGGTTGTTTTCTTTTTAAGATGGCATATTACAGATGCTCCATGCAGCTATGAGTGATCCAGTAGACAGGGAGGCATTGTGTGATGCAGGAAAGGGAGGAGTACTTGCAGGAGTGATTCCTTGAGTAGGAATGCTATGCGATATAGAGGTAGAAGAGTTGTCTTCAGGAGTACAGTGAATCCATCCATCAACATAGGAAGGAGGTCAGAACAATGGGGAAGGCTTATAGCTTTGACCATGGGAGTCTGTATATGGCCTCTTCAGATTCCGTCTTTGTTCTCTGTGACTTAAGAAACAATTAAAATTGGGGAGATAGCATGTATTGGAGGACTGCAGATTCCATACCTTGATACATAGGTGGATGAGGACAGGGAAGTTATTTAGTATGCAGGGTCATGTCCTATGATTAGTCATGGATGTAAAATGAGATCTTCAACACACATGTGTGTTTTTCTCCAACCACACTCAGCTACTCCTGTACGGGTGTTGACTGCAGATGGAAGTTGGCTTTTTAACTAGGGTTATGGGCCTCTCTAGAAGGAAGAAAGAGAGGAAGTGGAGTGAAAAGTCTATGCAAGGTAGTGTTTTTAATGATGAATTATGATGAGGGAAGTAAAGGAGAAAGGGAGATGAGGGACATGGAAAAGGTAGATTGGTGATCTCAATGGGCATGAAGATTGGTGGAAACAAATGAGCCAGAGGAAGAGAAATAGAAATTTAAGAGGTGGTAATTGAAGAAAGGAATCACTCAAAGTTAAATATGGAGAAGGGAAATTTATTAGTAATAAATTTAGCATCTGGGTCAAGACCATGAGAATAGGTAACTATTCCCTTTATATTCCATAAAGCATTTTACATTTCACAGTCTTGATATAATTTCAAGCCCTACAAGAAATGGTTGGGTAACCATTTTATTAAAAAAAA